>JAVFBX010227187.1:0-11023 GCA_034783855.1 Mopalia kennerleyi | reverse complement strand
GAAACAGGCAATTAAAGTTTTGCGACTTGTATACTTGATCATGGGGAAGCTAAATTATAGGCTTAAATTGAACTGTTCGTAAATAGAATTTCGATTTATGTTTTTCATCGACCTATAGTTTGAATACCTTACTTTTAATCTAAGCGATAAAAAAATTTTTGGTTCATTTTGAGCCCAAGGGGTCCAGCAAGACCTTAAGAACTGTTAATCACTGCTTATGTTTATTTGATTGCAGGTTGTCGACAGGTGTTTGAGAGATGGATGGAATGGGAGCCCAATGAACAAGCCTGGCATTCCTATATCAACTTTGAGCTCCGTTATAAAGAACTAGACCGGGCACGATCCATCTACGAAAGATATATCCTTTCAAAGACTAATACATGTACATGCATAATAGCTTTACAGAAAAGTTGCGTAAAACACAATTTTAATTGGAATACATTATTAAAAAATAATATTTTAAAAATTTGTGACCCTGTTTAGAAGAACTCCAACCATGGACAGGCAAGGTGTTTAAAATAATAAAACACATATCACCTGGCATGAATATGTTCAAGTTTATATTTCAAACCCCATTTGCTCATTGTCAAGGTTAGCATGTTTTGGGTGAGGTCTGTCTTTTTCTGTGCAGGAATATCAATTTGCCAACAAAGGTGTCTTTTGTTTAGTGGTTAGCATGTCAGCTTACTAATCTCACTGCGATGTACCGCTAACAGCTAACCGGTCTGTCTGTTGCTATCAGGTATGTAAGTGAATCACACGATGTGGTTCCTGGATTCTTTGGGTTAGTTTTTATAAGATTTCCTCTCAGTTTTCCACTGAATGGGGCCGTGGCTCACTGGTTAGTGGGTGCGCGAGGGGTGTTTTTTACGAGCCTTCTTTTCGGTTTTCCACCGTAATTAGGCATGGAACATTGTGAAGTGGACAATCCTTCGTCATATAAGTGAAATACCCTTGAGAACGATGTCAAACCCCAATCAAACAAACAAAGAAAATGCACTGAATGGCATGTAAGCAAGGAACTGTGAAAAGTACAATCCCTCATCATATAAGTGAAACAGCCAATCAACCAACAACGACATACACTTTACATTTGATGTTTTTATTGGCGTGGAAATTGATGTTGGAGTAGTCCATGCAAGTAATATAACTATGAGAACAGTGCCAACTCAAATGAAACTCTCAAAAGAAATTATCCAAGCAATTGTATGATTGTTTGCCTTAACTATTGCTACTTGTCATAACACACCCAGACATAAAGAACTGGATAAAGTATGCCAAGTTTGAGCAGAAAAATGGCTACATTAATAGTGCCCGAAAGATTTATGAGCGATCAGTGGAATTCTTTGGAGAAGATAATATGGATGAGAAATTATTAGTTGCCTTTGCTAAGTTTGAAGAGGCTCAAAGAGAGGTAGGATAGAAACATTTATATTGTATGCTTTGTTTACTATTTTGGGAGGGAAACACATTGGAGGGAAAATTATTAAAATTCATTAAACATTGTTAAAGTCAAATATTGTTTGTAATATTAAGCTTATTGAGTATGGGTATTTAGGATACATGTTGCTAACTGTAAGTCTGTGACTTTTAAGTCATCCTTGGTGTATAATTTGTGTAGAGAATGTTGCATTATGGTCACACATATTCTGTGAATTGATCAAATAATTTAAACAAATTATATGCAGGATGTTAATTTGTTTTGAAATACCTTCATCAAAGAGTCTCCCAATGATCTAAAAATTACAGGAAGTTTAATTGTGTGATGTAGCAACAAGTTAGAAGAAAATAAACCTGTAGATGACCAATAATTGCTGTTGAACTATTGAAAGTATTAAATTTTTATGAATGGCACTATGAACAGATTTGACTGTTTTTCTGGCTTTCAGCACGAAAGAGCTCGAGTAATCTACAAATTTGCCTTGGATCATCTTCCGAAAGATCTTTGTCAGGAAATTTATAGATTTTACACAATTCATGAGAAGAAATTTGGCAGTCGAGCTGCCATTGAAGATGTCATTGTGAACAAGAGAAGGTTTCAGTATGAAGAGGTGTGTATCTATCTAATATGTTTGGTTTTTACACAGCTTCATTTAAATTAAGTTAAAATTTGAGCTACAGATAGTTAAGTTTATTTTTGGCTCTAAAGGATATTCATTATCTTACATTTTAACCATCATATGAGTGAAATAACCTAAAGTATGGAATAAAACCCCAGTCCAATGAACAATCTCAAGATTTTCACAGCACAAAATATTTAACGTAACACAAACAGATTATTACTGTGGAGGGAATTTGGTAGTGTACAACATATTTATATTTAAATGTCATTAAAATTGTCTTAAGACATACATACATACATACATACATACATACATACATACATACATACATACATACATACATACATACATACATACATACATGTTCATTCCGAGCAGCAAATCAAAAGCATATTTTAGAAAAGTTACAAAGAAGATTGTGGCGAAAGGAAACCATATTGTGTACATATTTCACGGATAAAAAATACTAGTATGCCCTCGTGTAATCTGCAAATTTTAAGCACTAATCAATCTGTTTTGATAAAAAAACAAATTGTGCAGGGAATTTCTGTATGTGTGATTTCTTATGTTACAGGAAGTAAAGTCTAACCCTATGAACTATGATGCCTGGTTTGATTTTCTGCGACTTCTAGAGGCTGACGGTGAGATAGAACAGGTGCGGGATACCTTTGAGAGAGCCATCTCCAATATACCACCTACTCAGGTAACTGCTTTTCAACTTGATTTTTTTGGTTAAAAGGTGGAGATTAAAACAATCTGTGCAACAAAGAAACATAGAAATAACACGCACAGGTGTAATTATAATGACACTTGGACTGATTTCAAAATGTCAATACAACTTATTAATCACCCCAAAATTTAATTCAGAAAGGTTACATCTACAAATGCTGCTGTGTTTTGAATGTGTGTAATGTTATAATTATCTCCCTTTGCCCAAAAAAGACTTTTTATTATCTCCCTTGAAACAACTCTCTGACTTTGACCATCGTGGCATGGTCCCCATTTAAACTGTAGTTTAAATTAATCAACTTAATTTTATTAGAAATAGTCATGTAGAATAAAGAAAAAGGATATATTTGCAGGAAAGAATTGTCTTTTTTTGCCAGTAGTGATTTAAAAACTTTTGACAGTAATAATAATTGGGATGATATAGACATTCATCCAATACACAATAAGTCTTTTGTATAGTGTTTTATGTAATGACCTATATGTACCTGTATATAGCAGCTGTAGCGGATGTTTATATATTATCTCTTATTCAGGCGCATCTACAAAGTTTTGAATAGTTGAACCATAAGTAATTAGATCTTTTGTTTGTTTTCAGGAAAAGAGATTTTGGCGACGTTATATCTACCTGTGGATTAATTATTGTTTGTACGAGGAGCTTGAAACTGAGGATATGGAGAGAGCCCGGCAGGTTTATAAAGCTTGCCTCGATATTATCCCCCATAAAAAATTCACCTTCGCTAAAATCTGGCTCTCATTTGCTCAGTTTGAGATACGTCAAAAAAATTTACAGCAAGCTAGAAAAATTTTGGTAAGTTTATACATTTTTTTTCAGGTAGTTTCCTGGTTTTAGTTTTTCAAAATTCTCTCCTTTTAGGTCCTTTATTAACATGTTATGAAGTATATGCAATAGTTATTAATAATATGAAACAAACCGTGTAACTTAATACCATGTCTCCACCTGCAAATATTCTTTTGTCTCCTAACAGGGCTCTGCTATTGGGAAATGTCCTAAAACCAAACTGTTTAGAGGCTATATAGACCTGGAGATACAGTTGAGAGAATTTGAACGATGTCGAATCTTGTATGAAAAGTTTCTAGAGTTCAACCCGGAAAATTGTACAACATGGATGAAAGTAAGTTTACTGGTTATTAACATTGTTTATATAGAAGTTATAACAGCAAGGGGGAAATAACAATTTTATGCATATATCTGATCATTGGTTGGGCTGATTGACCCCCCTTTAGTGTACTGGACAGCTTAAAACCAGACATTGGCTTTTATTTACCATCCTGTCGACCCTCAGGTATATGAGTGAGTCACACGATGTGGCTCTGGCAATCGCAGGGCTGGTTTTTATGAGGTTTCTTCCTGGTTTTCCATCGTAATTAGGCAAGGAACATTGTGCAGTGGACAATCTGTCGTCATATAAGTGAAATGCCCTTGAGTACGCCCTTAAACCCCAATCAAACAATCAAACAATCATTTACCATCTCCCATAATGCCACAGTTGGAAGTGTTTTTTTGATTAATTGGGAGACAAAGGAATGATTTATCATTAGTTGAGTGCTAAATTGGTTATCGTGAATTAGATAGGGGTCCTTATGTAAGGAAAATATTCCGGTATAAGGAGTTTTTAGAGGGTTGGGTTGGAGCTGATTGCTGTTCTGCTGCCCTAGGAGCTATTGGACAACATGAGTTGATATGTTTGTGATGTCTTTGTATAGTTCCTGTGATTGTCCTGTTTTTGCCCAGTCTTACCACTGGTGTCGGGGGTTAATGTCCTTCACTGGTTCACCCATCGGGTTGGCGCCACATCATATGAGTAAAATAAATAGGATTTTTAACCACCACTTCTCAAACAAAAAAAAAAGTTGTGATAACTAGATTTTCCACCAAACATGACATATAATACATATCTCTTCCATTTTGGGCGCACTCTTGCTAAGGGCAGTTTGTTTGAAGAGAAGCAAGGCTGTCTTTACTTAGCACTGGAGGAAAAGTATATTTTCAACATTATGGAAATGCTTTACATCTTGGTTGTGCTAGTGTCAATTATTGTTGGAATACACCACCGTCATATATGTGAAATACCCTTTAGCATGGCAAAAACACCAATCAATCAATCCACTTTGGGCAACAACAAATCATATCAAGAAATTATAACAAACCAATATATCCATGTCAAATCTATTTTAAGTAAGAAGTGACAGATTTTCTAGATTTTTACAAGTCCACAAAACTACTTATCAAATCAGCCTTCACAGTCTCGCTGTCAGAAATTATGTTTAAGAGATTATTTTGCTTTCAATGACAGTACTCTGAGTTAGAGACAATTCTGGGGGATGTAGAGCGAGCCAGAGCCATCTATACACTAGCTATCAGTCAGCCTAAACTGGACATGCCTGAAGTTCTGTGGAAGGCCTTCATAGACTTTGAGATAGGTTTGGAGGAATTTGACCACACTAGGTCATTGTACAGACGCCTGTTAGAGAGGACTCAACATGTCAAGGTAAGCAACAATCATTAGATAATTACAACCATGTGATATAAAACCTGCGTTACTTGGGATACAGGCCTGTGCTGTAATTTTTCCCCTGGTTTGCTGATTTTTTAATACATAAATGCGCCCTTTTGAAAAATAAAACAAAATTGCTTGACACAATCTTCATTGATAAGCTGATGACAAAATTGATCAAAATCAGTGACAAAATGCAAATTTAGATGCAGGCTTTAAACAATTTGGGAAACCTATAAATCGGCCCTCCTTAATTAAGTTTGCATAACCATTGGCAAACCCATTTCTGTTCGTTCTATCCAACAGCACAGCCCTGGGATCTAGGGCAGTACAGACTAACAATCTGCTGACTTACTTTTGGCTACATAGCCTAACAATAGGATGGCTGGAAATGTTCTTGTATGCAAAGCCTGCCTATCTGTCTCAGTTACATATAGGCCCGCGACTGTGGCATAGTGGTTAGCGAGCACGCTTTCTAACGCCTACTTCGATTCACCGTTCACAGGATCGAGTCCGTCTGTCGATCCTCCGGTATAGGAGTGAGTCACAAGCTGTGACACTGATATTCCAATAAAACCTGAAATTGATTTGTTTAACGTAATTTTAACTTGCCCCGGGCCACCGGCCATGTGTTAAGGTACACCTCTGGGAGGCTCAAGATAGAAACAAACACCTTCAGTCTGCCAAGAATCCTAATAAATTCATTTGAAATATGACGGTTCCAATACATTCAGTACTATTAAATCCTTGTAACAGAAAATAACTTTTATATTTCGGATAGGTATGGATAAGTTTTGCTCAGTTTGAGAGGTCAACTGATGAAGACGATGCCATGTCTCGAGCACGGGAAGTTTACCGTGAAGGTCATAGGTCACTGAGGGCGTTGGAAGAGAAAGAAGAACAATTGATGATGCTTGAGTCGTGGATGGAATTTGAGGTGAGAGGGAGAGCTGATTGATGACTTGTGTGATTGTTGAGAGGGGAGTGTCCTCATTCAACTCATTGGAAAGGCGTAATAAAGTTACACTTTTAGTGCCTGTTTTTGTCTTATTGCATGTGGGGATATCTTCCTGTTGCCTTGGTGCTCTCTGAGCTCAGATTTGTAGCGGATCTGTTCTTTGATGTATTGAACCCCTGTGGGGGAGCGGGTGGGCCGTTACCACCAACAGGCCCTGCAGAATACTCCCTCGGCTTCCTCGGTCGATCGTAAGAGGCGAGAAAAGAGGAGCTTTCTGTTGCCCTGGTGTTCTCAGAGCTAAATGTAACAGGAAGCTGATCTGTTTGTACGTTTTATTTTTGTCTCCGTCGTCATACAAGTGAAATACCCTTGAGTATGGCGTTAAAAACCAATCAAACAAACAAACAATATAACAATCCATTAAAGAAAGTGGTTATGACTGAATAGCTGCCAATAAAACAAATTCTTCTCAATTAGTCACGTTGATCGTGTCGCATGATACACATTCAGTGCTGTTCAAACAGATGGTCAGTTTCTTTCCGGAAGATTGTGACTAAAAGCAATTTTATGTTTATAACAAAACATGGCCGCAGATGAACGGTAGAGGATACACCAGAAGTTGACAGTTTAGCACTCTCAACGGGACAGGAGGGGGGGGGGACAATTGCGACGAATAAGGCGAATGAGTGCGTTGGTGTCTTAGGAAGGCAAGGTTAAGTTAAATTGAATGGAACAGTTTAACTTATGGTGAACAATGTTACAGCAGTAAACAACATCTTACTGTTACTTATAAGAGGACAATCCATATCGTTTTCCCAGTTAAGATCTAACAACGAAACACTTCATAAAAAATTTGATGCCATAGTTGTTAACAGTGCCCGATGTCTGTTTGTTTGATTGGAGTTTGACGTGGTATTTACGATCATTTTAAGAATATGACGATAATCCATAATCCTAACTGAAGGATGAAGGCAACCACTATGGAAATCCTTAGCAGCACCCACAGAGACCACAATGGCAAGACGCAAAAACCTTAGAGCAGATCGGCTTTTTTATAACGCGGTAGCTCTGAGAGAGCCAGGGCAACAGGGCGCTACATCATGGCATTGAGATACCATATCAATCGTATCAGTACAACTTCACTAGCAGTCATGTCGATCTTTTACGATGACATCATAGACAAAAAGATGATGCCTTAACTGGTGTATAGGCGCTATACTCTAACAGTGATCGGCAATAGTCTAACCATGAAATGTCAAGTGATTTGGTGGACAGTTATTTTTTCTCTGATGTTAATTAAGAACAGCATCGTCAAATTTCAACCAAATTTGCAGTAGCCAGAGAGACATAACAGTGTGATCCCAAAGAGATAACTGGGACAAGTACGGTGGTTGTGTAGAGGACCAAACAAAGGACTGAAGAATCTTTTAGAACTGCCAAGAATTAAGGTCATTCAGGTGAAGTCTGGTTTGTGTGATTTAGTAACCACAAACATTGATCTAATATTCAAACTCCAATTACACGAGTGATTTTCTGGACATGTGTGTTAAATTCATTATTCTAATGAGGAAACAATAAAACCTCCAGTATTAAAACAATTAACAATAGATGTCAAGTAAACTGGTTATAATATTGAAGTACACATGTAGCTCTTGACGCAAACTTTAGAATATAGGAAATTCGTTTAGGAGGGAATAATGTTACATTATCTTCAAGAGCAATGAACAAAATTACCTTTCTCCAAAATATTCCTTTTAATGTTGTGACTTGGATAAGGTATCAGAATTATGTGCTATGATGACCTTGACATTTGCCTAATAACGTTGAAATAAGGTCATAACACATCTCTTAGCCACATGGACTTTTAAGGTGCTAGTCGACGAATTATTGATTTACATAATCAGAATCTGAAAGTCATTATTGTAGAAATTCTTAGGTGAGCATAGCATTGTGAGCAACCGTAGCACAAAACTTGGTGTTTATCCGACCAGAGTATGTTTCAATGAGGGGTTAATATACACATTAAACTATGTTTCCATGTATTCTCACATAAATCTTTTTCACCGCAAACATAAAATTATAAAAACACTGGGGGGAAATATATATTTGTGTCCCTTTTCGGTATTTTCATTAGGTTCAAATGTTTGTGTGCATTATTTACTGAATTTGTTTTGCCACTCTTCGTGGAATATGGCTTTTGCAATGTAACAAGTAAACACTTCTCGCGTAGGCTTAGTCGCTTTGAATATGTGGAATTAAATTATTACAAGGTTGAAAAGAGAGAAAACTTCGTTTGAAAAGGTGTCAGTCCCTTCCAGCTTATCTTTCTCTGTCAGTGACACCAAACTGGCATCAATGAACGACCGAGAGTCGTATTGGATTTAACAATTGAAGTAGACTAACCAGCCTGATCAGGAGTTCTGTATTCTTGGCAGAGAGCTGGACAAGAATACATTGGCAACACAGTGATTACTCTACATTGATAGTGTTGTCAGGTCGTAAATCGTTTGGTATCACTCATGGGATATAGAAGATAAACCAACAATGAGGAATCCCCATAATAGACATAGGCAAAACTAAGCCTGTAAATCGACCGTTAAGTGATATCCCAAGTGTGATTCGGAAAATAATTCTTCTCTATGTCTGTATATTCGAGCTAAACCTGAAAAAACTGTTAACATTGAGAAAAAGTAACTCCTTTCAAATTACAGCGGGAAAATTAGTGTTATTAAGAAGCATTCCATAAGCACAATACCATATAATGACGTTTAAAGTTTTATTGGGTACCGGTAGGTATCCTTTCTATCTTTTTCTATTCCCTGTATGTATTTATCTGGTTTGTGATTTATACGGTTATCTCGTACATACATTGAGCGGATTAGTGTCCAGATTTTTACGACTGATATATGAACAACAGAGGTGTGTGTGTTTTTCTCATTTCGTGTAACACACAAGCTGTCAGGCAAACACATAAAACTTTTCCATCACACAAACATTATAAAACAACTGGACATAAAAATCAAAACAACTTATCTGCCAATCACAGAGTACGCTTTGGATGTGGCAATATTGCTAAATATAACCGGACAGATTAGAGAAGTAATAAGTACAATTAAACGAACTGATTCGAGATAAAACTATCAGGATGTTTTAAATAAATCACAATGAGTTTAAGAAGCATTTAATCAGACAAACTTTAACATGGGGAATCGGCCACCATCCATGGTCATAGACAACAGTCTCCAGCAGACCTGATGATGTCAATTGTTGCTGGTCTGTTGTCTGGTAGTGATCGGATGTCATTAGAATTACATCCGGTTAATTGTGGTGACCACTCTCAGAGTAGCGCTGAAAAAAGGTGTTGTGTAATGCTAAAAGCAACGGAAAACGAATATGTGACATTTTTCTAACAAGTGTCGATTTATTGCTTTCGGTGAATTGGAAAACCAATGAAATTTTATTTCCAAAAGTTTGTTCAATATAATGTACCGGAAGTAGAACACTTTTCAATGATTGCCGGATACAGAACAATTGTCGATTATTGCCGGAAATAAACCACTAGTCAAACATTTTACTCTGTGAGAGGCACAGACTAAGTATTTGTCACCTAACTGATCGTCGGAAAGAGGGTCTAAGTTAACCACTGAAGTCCAAGTGAGTAACGCTTAGTTGCTAAGATTTCTTGAGGATTCAATTTCTTTCCTTGCAAAGGGATCTGCGAAGCGTGAGTGAAAAACAGGAAAATAATATTATCTTCGCTATTATGGTAGAATTTGTTAAACGTCAACCGTAAAGGTTTTACAGTTTCGATTAGTTTTGGTTTTAGAACTTAACGTACTTAATTAAATTGGCCTATTGTAAAGCCGTATGATGCATGTTGGCTGGGTTTGTTTAAGTGTATGCTTCAGGCGAAATAAAAGCCTGTGGTTAACAAAATGTGAGATTTGTATGTATAGTAATATAAGCGATAACATTCCAATAACGAGATTCACACGAGATTTAGCCGAGTGACCGTAATAAGATATACACAGCCCGATATTTGGTATATTTTGTTTCCGTTAGTGTGAAGTGTGATGAGGTCGTTAAAAAAATATAACCGCGTTGCAGGAGAGAATTGTCTTGGTCTTGTGCACTTTTAGCTATGAGACAAAGGTTATTTAGTTTGTTGTAGTGTAGTTAATATTTAGTAAAATTTAAAACAGGGTTGCGTCTTGTGCTTGTTTTTTGGATTATCATTGTTTGGTGCTAGTGGTTTTGTGAATTATTGTTTGGTGCTAGTGGTTTTGTGAATTATTGTTTGGTGCCCGTGGTTTTGTGAATTATCATTGTTTGGTGCTAGTGGTTTTGTGAATTATTGTTTGGTGCTAGTGATTTTGTGGATTATTGTTTGGTGCCAGTGATTTTGTGGGTTATTGTTTGGTGCCAGTGGTTTTGTGAATTATCATTGTTTGGTGCTAGTGGTTTTGTGAATTATCATTGTTTGGTGCTAGTGGTTTTGCGGATTATCATTGTTTGGTGCTAGTGGTTTTGTGAATTCTCATTATTTGGTGCTAGTGGTTTTGTGAATTATCATTGTTTGGTGCTAGTGGTTTTGCGGATTATTATTATTTGGTGCCAGTGGTTTTGTGAATTCTCATTATTTGGTGCTAGTGGTTTTGCGGATTATCATTATTTGGTGCCAGTGGTTTTGTGAATTATCATTGTTTGGTGCTAGTGGTTTTGCGGATTATCATTGTTTGGTGCTAGTGGTTTTGTGA
>JAVFBX010227176.1:0-11024 GCA_034783855.1 Mopalia kennerleyi | reverse complement strand
ATAAAATTCAGAATTAACAGTGGATTTTCGATGAAAAGTTGGTAAAATTGAGTATAAGTGCATTTTGTGCGCCAAAGACATGCTAAAAGTATTGAGTTTTAAGCAATATCAAATTGAGTTTATGAGAAATTTTTGTCTATAAAAACCCCTGATGACAACAAAGTATAAAAGTGTTTGGAACAAACCTAGAAAACTAAGTCTGTCTAAAACCTGGGCCTGATCAATGACAAACGTTTGGGCTCCCTTCATTAACTATCCAAGCAAATAATAGGCCAGGGTGGAGTGGCTGCCTAGACACTGCAAGTCATGAAAGGTATGATCATTGCGAATTGATAGAATGATACATTTGTTCACATTCACTTATAGTTTTCTTTGTGTTTTGAGCAAAATCTGTATCATTTTTATGGAAATCTTGGAAAAGGGGAAGGGAGAGGGGGGATATATTTAACTTTAAAGGCTGGTGAACGGATTTGGCCCCCAAACCAAATTAAATGGGTTGAAAATGAGCAATTATTTAAACTTAGAAACAATGTGATTAGCATTTAAACATTTACAGAATTAAGAAAGCAAACATTTATCATTTCTGAATTGCTTCCATTCTCAGTATAAATTTGTTTCCAATATTTCCTTTGATGTAAAATCTTCTCAAAAAGACTTGGTCAGATTGACATCATAGAATGAGGGGTGGATCTTGGCCAGTTTTCTTTCCATTTGTTGGTAACAAGTTGATGCTTTCAATATTAACACATTTAATTGTAAACTTTCATTTAAAAGATTCACAGATTTACTGTTCACATCTATATGTTGCTATAACGACTATAATGCAGTAAACCCATATATCTTTTTCAAGACATTTATATTTGTCAAAATAATTTAAAAACAGCTTTAGATGCTAACTACCCATAAGACCACCCACTACTGATGTCTTTCATTAAAAGCAAAGCTGCTATACAGCTAGGGAACACACCCTGGAACTAAAACAAATATTATCTAGATTCCTGGTCAGGCCAATTCAAAGTGCTTCAATCCAGATAAGGCATTTCAGGTTTTGACAAACTTCTTGGGGAGTGGTCACATGACAAGTATTCAGATGATATAGCGGCATGTGGATCTTTAGATAAAAAATAATGGGTTTCTTATTGAAAGGGCGAGCAGTTGGAAGGAGGGTCTTGTTGCCCTGGTCCTTTCAACAATAAAGGGAAATGTAAAGTCACACATAGCCTCATTGCATCATGTGTTATGTCTTATGCTTGTACTGTTTGGTTTTTTGTTTGTTTGTTTTTGTTATGTAAAGTGTGGTTTGAACATTTCTTTGGCAATTGGTCTACCAGGCACACCATGGCATAAAAGAGCACATCTAACCCCAATTGAACAAATTCAAAGATGAGTTGAAACAGCAAATCAATGGAACTTGGTTCAATTCACAGTGGAAGTACTACTTTGTTACCTCTCTGTATTGAAGAACAATTACTTAATAACAAGGCTTTACCATATCATTGGCCAATTTACTATAACAAAACTATTTCTGTGGTTAACCGCTGTAACAACAAAACAATGGCATAGATTATGTTATTGTAGTCAAGAGTAGTCCAATAACACATATCTCTTAACCTTGCCAGATATAACTTGTTTAAGTGGCATTTTGAGACTGGGATGATAACAGTAACGAAGACTTAATGGATTTTCAACTAAATGGATTTATTGACCAGCAACGTTTCAATGCAGATACTTGAAAACAGTGCTAGTATCATCACCAAAATGTGCTCGTCAACAAATCCAGAAGTTGAAAATCCATAAAACCTTGTTTGCTACATGTATGTGTTCCTGCCATTTATACCAATATAAGACTATGCTAGATAAGAGATTTGTTTTGTTTGATTGGGGTTTTGGTTGTTAAGGTTCAGAAAGTAAGTAGCGGATTGCATAACTAACACAGGTTTATTTCACTTATAAAACGGCGGTGCAAGCAAAACATCAACAGAAACCTGACAAATCCACGAAGCAACCAGGATCCCAGGCCCTTACAAGAGACAGACATCTTAACCAACAAACAGACCCCTTCCAGCAAACTTGATATCTACATAATCCCAATATTCATGGAATGCAGAACTGGTAACCAATTAGAGGTACCACATCAAGGATGTAGGCTGTAGCATTGCACAATACAACCTGATGGTGGGATTATGCAGTCATAGTATATTCAAAGATACAGTGAAATGCACTCAGTACAAGAGTGTCTTATCTATGTGTTAGTTACAAGTAATGGGTTCAACTCTCTTATCTTTAATTAGCTGTAAAACCACAGGCTCTAAGACTCTGCAGCAAGTCATAACATACTCAAACATGTGGTAACATATTACTTCATTAAGTCGTCTAAAGTATGCTTCAATAATTAGATTTCAGATCTATTCAATAGTTTGTATTTCATTTTGGCGAGCTATTTTTGTGTTTCAAAGGTTGAGCAGGGGCTTATTTTTAAGCAGTATAATGTTTAGTGGATTCAGCCTAATAGTTGTGTATTAGATTTTCATTATGGGTTTTACACAAACCAATCAGATGCAGTAACAGGGATAGTTCGGCACTCCTTTACCTGGTTGGTATTCTTACAAGTACTCCACTACAGTCTACAGCAAAATTCAATTACCACGAAATGCCAGGTCTCCTGAGACGGCTGCTGAGCGCACACTCTGATGCTAGCATAGTTAGCAGCTGGACTCCATGATACAAGTATCGTCTTTACACAAGCCTAATTCCCAGATCGTGCCCGAAAGCACATAATCTGAAAACTCAATATCTTAAGTGGACTTTAGCTGCAGAGAGAACACTTAAACAAATCTATAACATTTTCTAAACGCTACATTAAAAGAAAACGGAAAAGCTATATTAAAAGAAAACTGAAAGCAAATCTGGACGTGTTACCTTTTTGTTTCTGTCCTATTACATGGCAATGTTTTTAAAGACAATAGTGTTAATATGTAATTGATTGTGCCAATAGTGGCCTTCTCAATAAGACGTAAGTCCGGGTTCTCAATCTTGACTTTTACAAGTGCTTCAGTGAGAAGGATTGCCTCACGAGATATTTGTTTGTTTGTTTGATTGGGGTTTAACATCATACTCAAGGGTATTTCACTTATATAAAGACAGATCCTACACTTCACACTGTTCCTTGCTTGGAACACCGAGATGAAACTTTGTTAAAAACCATACCCTCACTCACGTACCTGATGGTCGACAGGCAGACTAAATCCCATGAACAGTACATTCAAGTACAGTAATAATTTGGGGGAATGAAATTTAATCTTTTTGTCAGAAATTTTTATTTAATTGTCACTAGACAAGAAATAATACAAGAAATGATTTCCATGCTAGATGCCCTAGCACCAAGGCCAAAGTTTATAGCACAATCACGAAAACTTTGATGTGGAAATCAATGCAAATTTGATCTCACGTTTTCGTTGATTAATTTTAAAGGTAAATATCCCGTATTGATTCAATTCGACTGGCAGGATTTTGGAAAGAAACTGGTAATTTGATAAATTGAATAAAGAATTCATTGAGTATGCGCTGTCTCCTTCGTCCGATTAAAAAAAAGCTAAAATTTGTTTCTATTCTCAATGTAATTTGAACTAGGCTTAGATTACATCCAAATTTATTCCATTAAAGAAATGAAGACAGGGGGCATTTCTTATTTCAATCTGAGAAAAGAACTTTCTTTTTCGAACAATTTTTACAATCTTTTTATCCTAAGGGAATTTATTTTTTAAAATAGACACTTAAAGACTTGAAGAACATTCAATCTTGTTCCATTTTTTTAAATTTTTCTTTCGCTTAGAATCAGTTCCAAAAACCTTAATCCACTTTTGGATGGAAGAGAAAATTGCATTTATACCAATTTGATTATCTTAGATCAGCATTTTCTTTTCTTGCAGATTAAAAAAAAATAGTACCTTAATAATATATCAAGCAGGTGACATCTATCCATTTTGTTACTCATAATAAACCGAAACCCTAAGTAATTGATAAAGTTTATAGATTTTATTCAAATATATTCCCTTCTCTATTGTGTTAAATTTGGTGCATTAAGGTAATTGCTCCTCTGTAAATATGGTCGAATAAGATAACTGAATAATCAGGGTATCATAATGATTTCTATGAACCGAGAGCAATTACAGGATATCTAAATCATATAGTACACAATCACGGTATCCATAAAGCTTGGCCAGAATTCATAAATATTATTGACGTAGACTAGAAACATTAGTGAGGGTTCATAAGGATGTTTAAAATATTATAATCACTCTTTGACGAGGACTATGAGGAAAATCATTGACTTGTTACCATCACCCAACCTACAGCATACACCTCCTCCTCTCCGGTGCATTTGATGGAGTTTCCTTATCAAACTCTTTCATACAAGTGACATAAACTGAGAGATTGGGATCTGTTAGCAGGACAATGAACAATGGTCAGAAGCCAGACACAGTAGCCACTGAGCCGCAGAAGCAGGTCCAAGAAGATTATGAGATAAACGATTATAGGATAGTGAGAAAGTGAAAGTGAAAGTGATGTTGAAATACAGCATCATGGAAAGGAAATCATAGAAATTAAAGATTTTCACAGTTTTCTCTAAATAACAATGTCCATTTTGCTAAAACATAGAACACTAATTCTTGTGAAACTGAAAGATGATCTGTTAATAGTTACAATTGTACCATTGCTGATAATTTATTGACTCAAAACAAAAACAAGTTATGTTGCCCGTGATCATCATAGATATTAGGGATGGATATACACACTGTAAAAGACAGACACACAGGAGTGACCCTCGAATCCATTCCAGCACAAACACCTGTACATGTAGGTTATGAGGCTCATTTCATTGCTTCTGCCTGTGAACAGCTCCTGCATAGAAAACAAACCACAAGTTTGTCCCCCTTATCAGATGCCAGCGTTTGGACCTTGTTTTATGTGGGCGAGAAGGATTTGTTGCTATAAAGGCGTCTTGATTGTGTTACCTATGGCTTCTAAATGCTAATGACAATGTCGTCCTACCTGTTATAATGACTTCCTGTTGGGTGCCGTTAAGAGCAGATTTGTAAATACTGCTGCTGTCGTTGACATTATCCGACCAAAACAACAAGTCACTTCCAGTGTCTGCTGTCATGGCAACGATCTTATGACCAGTCTAAAATAAAAATAACAGAAATGGTATAATAATGCAGAAATGTAACAATAAACAGGGTGACTCCCAGGTAAACGACTTAATTTTGTCTTTAACAACTTTATTGCTTATATTAGGTTTCGAATTTTATAAAATTTATTGAGCCTGGATCAGACTTCACCAAATAAGAGGAAACAAGTACAGGAGTACTGTTGACCAGGAATTGAACTCGTATCAATTGACCAAGAATCCTATAACACAGACACACACATCCCTGTCAAGTCTAATCCAAGTCACATTGTCTAGCTGTAGGGCTTGTATCAAATATGTGTACGTAAAAATGGTCTTCTTGATTTGTTTGTTATTTCACTTATATGGCAATGTGCCAGCCCAATGGGTGAAGGCAACCACCCTCAACATCACTGGCAACAAACAAAGACAAGATGGGACAAATACAGGACAATAACAGGAAGCAATACAGAAACCATAAACAAATCGGCTTCCTATTCCCCTTTAGCTCTGAGAGCACCAGGGCAACATGAAGCTCCCTCCAACCACCCGCTTGTCTTCTTGAAACTATGACGTCATACATGTACATGATAGCAGAATGCAGACTCAGTTCAAAGATGTTAACAGAACAATCATACAGGCCTGTGCTGTTGGGGAGAATGGTTTAGGTTAGAACGGGGTTTCCCCATGGTTATGCAAACTTAATTTAGGAGGACCTATATATAAATTTCCCAAATTGTTTGCAGTCTTCATCTAGATTTTCATTCTGCTACTGATTTGACCAATTTTGTTATACAATAACCAATTAAGTTTGTGTTTTAAAGCAATTTATTTTTCACCAAGGAACATTTATGTATTTAAATAATTAGCAAACCAGGAGAAAATGCAAAGGTTACATGTAGGTTATCTGACAAAATTTTAGAGGACCGATTTTTAGGTTATGCCAGAAAATATTACAGCACAGGCCTGTAATACATTGTGTACCAAGCTTCATGCTCTTCATATTCAAAATGATGGCGCTGTAACATCTTCTAAACACGTAAGTCTAAACGGATTAACAAGACATGACTCAATAAGCAAATGCCAATCATGTTGGTATTGGTAAAGTGAAAAAGACAGGTAATAGGGCGTGTTAGTCACATCATGTGATCTGTGATATTTCTACAATACCTCATTACATTCTTTCCAGTTCAAGTATAAACAGAAAGTAAAAAAGGATGTGAATTCTCTCTACCTGTCCTACAGCGATATGTAACAGAAATAGAAAATATGGCTCGGAAAGATCTGCATTCAAGAGTCCGTTTGAACAGGAGAATGAGACTTACGATCTCTATGGTCAGGTAACTTTCATCAAAGGTGACATATATAAAAAAAACTAACAAATTTGTATCCAAATCTGACAGGTTGAATCTTCTGTGGTTATTACAACCTGGGATAAGTATAAAGGGATAAGAAACATTGGTTACATTCGTAACACAAAGCAAACTGCCGAGCTCCCATCTCGGCTGTATCACCGTTATTATTAACTGATTAGTAGGCTAAGATTAATGCTTAAATTCAGATCTAAGCCATTTTCAGCAACCTGTCATTTGTATTTCATGAGTGAACATGCTACTTATCTTTGTATTAATTGTGTAATATCTGTTACTAGATAGAATGGGACAATGTGCGGCTTCTGTATATAGGAAGATGCTAGCGCTAAGCCAAGTAATACATTCGCGGATTGCTGATTGGAAGGGAAGCGATGTTTCTTATCCCTGTATACTAATCCCCGTTATAACAGTTTTGTAGATAATTCAACCTCAATTAAAGAAGTTAAACTCACCAGAGGTAAGACTGTGACGTCTTGAGTTTCGAGATTCACTCTGAGAATCTCAGTTCCATTACTCACATATATCTCATTATCTGTAAATACAAAGGAGAAAACACAAGAATTTATTACAGTGAGCACCAAAATGTCCAAAACCAAAATCTCAGTTCCATTGCTCACATGTATCTCATTATCTGTAAATACAAAGAGAAAACACAGGAATTTACTACAGTGAGCAATGAGCACCAAAATGTCAAAGAAACAAAATTTCAGTTCCATTGCCCATATACATGTATATCTCATTATCTGTAAATAGAAAAGAGAAAACACAAGAATTTACTACAGTGAGCACTGAGCACTAAAATGTCAAAGAAACAAAATCTCTGTTCCATTGCTCACATATATCTCATTATCTGTAAATACAAAAGAGAAAACACAAGAATTTATTACAGTGAGCACTGAGCACCAAAATGTCCAAAACCCAAAGTAACTAGTCAGTGACTTATCACCCCAGGGCCTGATGTTGGGCCATACTCAACAAGTTTCATTGCGTTTGCGCTCAACCAGATTGGACTTGGAGAATAAATTAAAGGTGCACAAACTTTTGACCAAGATCAGGCTCTGCAAGCACAAGATTGTTGCATGTCAAATCACAATGAAGGGAAGTGTCTTACTTAAAACAAGTTTACTCACAAGAGTGACAAGACATACCAATAGCAAAATTGATTGTTTCTAAACCAAGTCAATGGATTGCTTTACATGTTACGATGCACCTCATTCAAAAGAATAATTTTAACAATATAATCCCACTTTAGTCTTAAATTCTGTCAATCAATGGAAGAGGAACACCCCCAGTTCCCTACGTATATTTTTCCACTACACCTAAATGATGTGTGAAGGTAAAGACATCAAAGATAATTATTATTCTGGGTTTGATGATTAGATTCAGCCTTGTGAGTTTGGGCACCCTTTGGTCATCTTATCATTCCTGTAAATAAGGCGTATTCTTAGTTCTGGTTAAGGCAGACCTGTAGCCTACTGTTTGGGGGGTACAAAGCAAACGTGGTCTTCCCATGGTTATGCAAACCTATTTTAGGACAGATCTATAGGTTTCCGAAATTTTAATTTTGCTATGGATTTAGTCAATCAGATCATCATTGAAGTTTATTTTTAATAAATTTTCATTATGTATTTAAATAATCAGCAAAGCAGTTGCAAATGCAATGTTTGGTTATCTCACAAACTATTAAGAGGACCGATTTTAAGGTTATGCCAGAAAATATTACAGCACAGACCTGGTTAGGGTTAATACTAAACCTAACCATTAAACTAACCTTAAACTTACTGTAACCCTAAATCTGGGCCTATCAGTCATGTAAGATATAACGTGAATTTTTAGTTCTGGATTAGGGTGAATACTAAACCTAACCCTAAAACTAACATTATGCTAACTATAAACAACAACACGAAACCTAACCCTAAACTAAACCTAACCCTAACAATAAACCCTAAACATGACACTGAAATTCAGATCATATCTTACATGACGGTCTGACCCAAATCTGTCATTAAAATTGATGTCATATCTTACATGATGGACTACCATTTTGGGCCAGTCTAAAGGCAATGATCCATGTCCCACGTAGGCCACTAGAAGCTCCAACGGCCAATTGGATGGGAATTAAAATCAGGAGTTTTAAGGATGGAATTTGATATTAATCATTTTATTATTTTTTTCACAACAAACTGAAGGCCTATTGAAGATCTATGTCTGTGCACCATCTGATGCAGATACAAGTCAACTATTTTTTTTTTCAAACCCCCTTGGTCAGGTTTGAAATGGGATTGGATCCTGTACTTTAATTCTCAAGGCACTATGCAGCTCTCTTATTACAACCCTATGTACGCCTCTGTGAAATTGTTTGGATGATGATAGCCTCGTCTTATTACACTGTTATTTATCTCATATGACTGTGACCATACCAATGAGTTAACGAAATGACCCTTGACACCATTTCCTACAAAGGAAGACAAGGCAGCCTTATCAGAAGACTAGAAACAAATAGGCCACAATTGGACATGTACCACGAAGATTCCTTCTATACTGTCCACCCTTGGTAAAAACAGTGCATAGAATCTTTTGTACAAACACATTTTTGCCCAGTACATGCAAACATTGCAATGAAACACCTGTAAAGTATTGGGCTTTCTCCTGACAAGTTGATAAGAAAGAGTAGACTAACAGCCTTTGTGTGGGGGCATGAATAAACTAAGTAGCTGTTTTGTGGCATCATTAAAACAAGGAGCCGACAAGCTCATGAATTAACCAGATCAATGCACCGGTTTCCTTCATATATAACACCTCTTAATAGACTCAAACCATTTACAGTACGGGACTTACAGAAGCAGCAAGCTTCTCACCTTTATTCCACGATACAGCTATGGAGTCAGCAAAATGTGGAATTCCTGAAATGTCAGGATTTCCCAGTGACAATTAACAAGAAAAATTTGTTGGGTAGGCATTGCTGCCATATTTCTTGAGATAGGGACTTCAGACACCTGCATGAAAGTCTAAATCTTAATTAACCATTGTGGTTAGACAGGGTAATTATCTCTAAGTAAAATCAGTGGATGCTCTAATAGCTACATGTAAACCTTTCAAATTATTCTGTGTATGGCCACCCTACATTCAATGATTGATTAAATGATTGATTGGTGTTTTATGCCGTGCATAAGGGTAGTTCACTGATATCGTCACCGTGTATACCAACAAAAATTGACACTAGCACAATCAAGATGTGAAGCTTTTCCTTTATGTTGACAAGTTTAGTTTCCTCCACAGATAAGTAGTGACAGCATTGCCACTCTTCACAAAAACTGCCCATAGCCAGAGAGCTTCAATGAATGAAGAGGTCTGACATGTTTATGTAGCTGACGTTTTTGCAGAATGTTTGTTTGGTTTGATTGATTGATTGATTGATAAGGGTTTAACACCATGCTTAAGGTTATTCACTCACATGGTAGCCTGCAAGCACAATGGGTGAAGGAAACCACACTTTTATATTCTATAAATAAACATGTAGTTTAGGATTCAAACCAAGGTTTTATAGCTTGTGTGGCCGACTCTATTAACTATGCTATATAGGCTCTTCATAAGAGACCTTACTACCATAGATCTTTATCTTTAGAAGGCAGCAAACATGTAATATATTTCTCTTCCAACCTACAATTTTGTTTTGATATATCAGGGATTGAAATGCTGAAAACAATTGTCAGTAATTTTTACCAATTTGTCCTACAGACCATTTGACAAAAAAGATAAATTCTAGGAAATATCACAGGAGTAACAGGACAATTGTCCTGAAAATATTTATTAAATTCTGAACATCTGCTTCTTTGGTCAGGAATCTTATTGTGTGAATCTTGGGAGGGAAATTGAGAAAAAAGTGGAATTTATGGACCCACTCCTTATTTTGTATATTTAAGACCAATCATGTTTTAGTAGCTACGTCAGGACTATAATATTGATATCATGAACACATTCCAATTTGCAAAACTTTGGGAGTTTAAATGTTCTTGTGAAATGTTGTATCCAGTTAACCAAATTCTGTCAAATTTGGTTTGTTAAACATTGATAAGCTAAAGAATTTTCAGGGGACAAAAGAGCATTTTGACCCTTAAAGATATTTTTTGATAAAGTGAGAAAGTTGATCTTCCTCCAGTGCTCAGTTAAGATAGCATTGGTACTCTACAAATAAACTGCCCTTAGTCAGTGGACTAAAGTGATACTATTCTAGAAGCCAGAGAACGAAGTTAAACCTGTCTTCCCTGAAGACACCCTAAAGATTAGGTATTAGGTAGAAGTATTTTCTTAAAAAATGTGAGTGTTTTCTGCCTTTAAAAATTTCTTTTTGATTATATACCAACCGTAAAGAGTATTTTCAGATCAGTATGTGTACAGGGGTTTTTATAGACAAAAAATTCACACAAACTCAATTTGATATTGCCTAGAACTCAATATTTTTAGCGCGCATTTGGCGCACA
>JAVFBX010227165.1:0-11024 GCA_034783855.1 Mopalia kennerleyi | reverse complement strand
GGAAAATACAGAAACTCGCCGATTTTTGTTTTGGAGCCAAAATTAGGTCACCCCACGGTTAGGGGGCCTTTAAGTTATAAAAAGTAGTGTTCTTGCGTTTCATGTTAATTAACTGTTCAAGTATACAGGGTTTACCCCCTGTAAGTAATCAAAACACCATTTAAGCCAACCTAATAAGTATGAAAAGGATTATCGCATGACTAGAGACTTCCCCCACACCTTATAAATATAAAACATACACAACAGCGGCTTAATCACTCTACTCGCAGTGAATGGAAACCATTTGTGTACATGTGTGAATCAAGTTCTTGAGCGAAAATCCTGTTCACTCAAGGGTGGACAATCCAGCTAAGAGGCATATGGCGGACTTGATCATTGCACACTTTGAAGTGGCGGAGTTGTTACTCCTTCTGCTATACCTACATGATCAGAGCAACCTTTGTCCCTGTGTATTTGAATCTAAGAGGCAACATGAAGCTGATTTACTGTGTCTTCAGGGGCTGTAAATATATGCACCCTGTGCTTGTGTTGTACCTTTTCGACTGTTGTTGTTGCGTGTTCCTTCACCTATTGAGCTCATTCACCATTGTATCAGTGGAATGTCCTGAAGTAGTGTATACAAATTCTTACAATCTTTGTGTCTATTCAGGGGTGCTGATAAACCTAGACTGATAGAAGCTCTGAAATCAAAGCGCGTTCGAGATATTTCCTGTGGAAGTTCCCACAGTGCTGCTATTGTCTCAAACGGGGACCTATTCACGTGGGGTATGGGAGAGTATGGGCGACTAGGGCATGGAGATAATACAACACAGCTGAAACCAAAACAGGTGAGTCCATTAGGATACTATTGTCAACACTAATTAATTTATTAATGAGTTTTATATTAAATTTTGAAAACCTGCCTAAGGCTGCTGTATACAAACTAGTGAAATTTGTCTTTTTATCCAAGTACTATTTGTTGCAGCTCAAACAGTATGTGTAGATGGATAGATTTTGTGTTAATTTCCTTATCATAAATAAAATATTCTGTTACCTCAGGTGAAAGCGTTGGCCGGACAGCGTGTAATTCAGATAGCATGTGGTAGTCGTGATGCCCAGACCCTGGCTCTAACAGATGAGGGTAACGTGTTCTCCTGGGGAGATGGTGACTTTGGTAAGCTGGGGCGAGGGGGCAGTGAAGGCTGTAATGTCCCTCACCAGATTGACCGACTGACTGGTATGGGTGTCTGTCAGATAGAGTGTGGAGCTCAGTTCTCACTGGCTCTGACCAAGGCGGGACAAGTCTGGACATGGTAAATATCACTTTGATTGCTTCAGATCTCTTAAACTTACAGGACTCTTTACTAGCCCTTTTAGACAATGCAAACATATTAAAAACAAAATAAAATTGATAGATTATTTAACTTATATTTTATACTCAGCCATCCCATGACCATAAGCAGTTTCTATTTATAAGCTTCTAAATATGCCATGGCAATATTTTCAATTCATTCTATGTGTTCAAAAATCTATGTTTTGCATAGTGTATACAATCAGCATGAGAATACTGTAAAGTGTAGCTGGAAGTTGACATGTTAATCATCCCTTTCTCTTGTGTGGATGTAGTTTGATTCAATCCTGTCTGAAACAGTTTCACAACTTTAAAGCAGTCAGTTGTTGGTTTGAAGCATGACAAATAGAAAAATGGATCAGTGACAACTTAGTGTTTCCCTCAGCTCTCTGTCTGACGCAATCAGGTTTCACTACTCTTGTATTATTGTGACACATCATTGGACTGAATTGAAACTTTGTGTACGGCTTTCGTGGGGCAACTTAAGATCAAGTTACTAAAACGTTTTGCATAAGAGAGATAAGGAAACCATATAAACACTCAATCATTTACTGTTTCTCTTTGCGCAGGGGTAAAGGAGATTACTTCCGCCTTGGTCATGGGACTGATGCTCATAGTCGTAAACCACAGCTGGTAGAGGGATTGAAGTGCAAGAAGATAGTACATGTGGCTGTGGGAGCTCTTCATTGTCTGGCTGTCACTGATGTAGGACAGGTAAGCTCCATATCCTGTTTCTATTCATGATCTTCATTGTCTGGCTGTCACTGATGTAGGACAGGTAAGCTCCATATCCTGTTTCAATTCATGGGTGAAACAAAACAGACCACTAGCAATGCATTATTACAAAACTACTCACTTTTCAATAATAAATACTTCAGAACTTTGACAGTAAATAAGTCTGTGTGGTGTGTATGTGATTGATTGGTGTTTAACGCCATTCCTTACCATATTTCACTAATATGATGGCGGTGTACTCCAACAATAGCAACACTAACCCATCAATAAAATATGTACTTTGTTGATGTGTTAGAAAATGACTACCACTATTGTTATGAAAAAAACAGAATGAAAAGGCTTGAATCATGGTATCATAGGAACAGGTGCTATAATTAGAATTATTCATCAATATTTGGAAACGATTATTAATTGTTTAAAAAAAAACATATGTTTAATAAGAATGGTCAGTAGTTTTCTATATAAATTTGCTAAGAATCAAAGTAATTTTTCTTGTAAAAATTCTGATCTTATTCTGGTATTTTTCAATGTACATGTAGGTTTATGCATGGGGAGATAATGACCACGGGCAGCAAGGAAATGGTACAACTACAGTCAACAGAAAACCAGCCCTGGTACATGGATTAGACGGTTTCAAAATCACCAAAGTAGCATGTGGATCATCCCATAGTATTGCATGGGCAACCACCGACCTGTCTACCCCTACGACACATGAACCAGTCCTGTTTTCAGCCTCCAGAGATCCTCTTGGTGCGACTTTACTAGGTCAGCTTGATATTTATCATTCCTAACATTTGTTGTTAACATTATATAGTTTTAAGATTAAACACACGTCTCAGATATGTTGGCCAGCTTAGATCAGATGAATCATTTCATTTTCTTTCAATAAATATCAAATCTAAAGAAGCACCAAGATATTTTGTTGTCAACAACAACAGTGTATCAACAAAAATGCGTTTACAATACGCATTTAAAGAAACTCACTACCTCATTGTTTTCCATGCTCTTATTAGATATCTTTCATTTGTATATATTTTAGGTAAACAGAAGTGGCTGAAATAAAAGTTTGCCATATTTCTATTTAAACAGAAAGAACCAACCTTTTGTTTTTTTCAAAATTCTTTGTAATTTCTAGGCTTGCGAGAAATATCCCCAGAAGAAGGTTCCAATGTGACCTCACCTGTGACCCAGGCTAAGGCAAACCAGCGACCATCATTGGCGAAGGTGATCCTTTCTCTGGATTCTAACGCAGCCAAACAACAGGCTCTCTCTCATGTCCTCACTGCTCTACAGATCATGTATGCAAGGTAAACCCCCCTTATATCGGCCCTCAAAATCAACAGCTATTCTCTCTCGTATGGAATCCCATTTGCTCTAGATAATTTGGGCCTTAACAAAGGTAAAGCTGTGTTTTTATCAAACTTTGTCTGCTTTGATATTGTTACCAATGTTGAAGGCATGGTAAAATGCTGACTAGTGCAGTTGGAAATTTTTGAGTGAACTCTTCTGGGAAGTTTCTCTAAAAAGTTTTTTATCATACTGATCTCAAATTTTCCTCTCGCAAATCTGTCCATTTGGATGCAAATGTTTTTTTTTCTTCTTTTTTCTGCATCCTTAAAAAAGAGCTCAAACTAAGGTGAATTTCTTCTGAGATATTGCAAAGTTTTAGGATTAGGTGACTTATTGATTGAGTTTTCAAAGGATTATTTCCATGCTAAGTTATTGTCTCCTCTCTTTCTGTGATGTTCTTGAGATAATTTGACCTATCGCTACCGCTGCATAAATTTATTATTTGCACATGTGTGCGATGAATATGATAATTGGCCTGTATTATTTCCTGATATGTTCTGTTATTAAAGCCAGGTTTTACTATCAATTAAACATTTGTTTATATAGACATGCGGTTGTGGGGTCTTTGATGAAAGACCGTCAGATGAACGCAGTTTATATGGAACCTAAGATGGCTGCTGTGACGGTGTCTACCATCACTAATGGTAGCAGTGTGACAGATGATATGACCCCTGTGGCTAATATCACAGAACCAGTCGACACCACCGATATCACCGTCTCCATGCAAGAATCTACACACTCTACCGATGTAAGACTAATTTGTTAACTTATAGAAAGACATATTTTGGCTATTTCAATGGAAACAGTTTTGTTGAAATGAAGATTTTGTCCAAAATTGTTCTTGGCAAAGTCATCTTTTAGGAGGTCATAAAAATTTAATTACTTTGATTAGCATTTGTAGTTTATACTCTAAATTCTTCAGCTGCCGAACCGAAGTCACCAGGCTAAACAGAATTTATTTTGATAAACTTAGGATGTATGGCTGTATCTGATATTTTGTTAAACAAGCTTTTGAAAACTTGATATTTGGTTAATTATTTTGTTATTTTGTTTGCAGCAGTTCTTTGCCCACAGTGACCTAGCCTCCTCATTTGCCAGTATGCACAGTCTGGCAGCAAAGGTGTCCCCTGCTACTAGTATAATAGCTGAGACCTTTACCACAGCTGATGAAGTGACTAGTGCCATGGACACTGAACCTAATAACCAACCTTTGGGACTTGATGAATTCACATCTAAGATATCTCCTGATGACAGTCGTGTCTTGGTGGACTTACTTAAGCTGGCTGTAGCTTCTCGGGCCGGATACAAGGGTAAAGACGTTATATCTGAGGTGTTGATAGCCTTGGCTAGAGCCAATCCTCAGGTAGGTGTAAAATATGTCATACAAGTGTTCACAGGGATCAGAATTTACCTGATCAAAATAAAGATAATCCTGTAAAAAGTTACAATATAAAAATGTGGAATACATTTATACAGTCATTATCAAGACTTTTTTCATATTTACTGGAAATCGAAATTAACACAGATTACCATTAGCACAACAATTCAATATCTATTCTGATGTCATAAAGAGAATATGATTTTATGAAATATTTATATTTTTTTTCATGGGAACAATGTGAGAATAGAATGTTACATCAGTTTCTTAGTGTCACTCAATGATGTCTATGTTCTCGATTGGGAAGGGGCTTCATGTCGCTCTAGTTTGCTCAGGAGTAAGGGGGACCTTGAAGTAATGATCTGTTTGAGATATCTTGATATTGCATCTCTTGATGTTCTGTCCGTGTTTATTGTGGTTTCTTTAGTCCAGTGGTTGAACAGGCCATGATATGAGGAGAATAACCTTAACTGTGGCCTTAAACCCTGTGTTACAGTAGAGGCTGAGATAAATTGAATTTCTCCACCTTTATGCTTTGGTTACAGGTAGCTGAGTTATTACTGGAGTTGTGTGTGACAGAGTTGGAGGATGTGGCTGCAGACACAGAGTCTGGCAGGAACACAGCTCAACCAGTCATACAGGAGAGTCCACATCCTTATACAGATGATACCTCACTCGGAATAAATGTCAAAATACCTGGTATGTCCGCTGATAGCTGGTTTATTTAAAGAATTATCCTCTGACAAGGGCAGCATGCTTTGGAATATATCAAGTGGTGTGTTCTTTTGTTAAAAAAAGCACCCAATATTTTGAAAACCTTTTCTGTGTTTCATTCACACAGATATAAATAGGCTATGCCTTTCACACCTGTAATCAAACCACAACTACATTACACCTTTAGTTTGGGTGTGATCATACTGTGTTAGTGTGGTCATATACCCAGTTTGCATGATTTGGCCAGCAGTTAAGAGGGACAGGTCTGATCTGTGTCTTGTTATGGCCTGTCTTGTCTATGTTTGGTACAAGTGGTGTCAAGGGTGATTTCTTTAGCCCCTGTGTAGGCATCTTAAGGACTCAACTGCCCGTGGGGACTGGACGAGGGGACATTTTGTATTCAGTACACTTTGGTTTTTCTGCTACTTTGTTTTGAAAAATAATAAAAATTCTTGGGCATGTTAAGAAATTGCTAAAATACTGGGAGCTGAAGGAAACACCTATCTATTGGTCATTAAGAATGAACTTCCAACTTATAAGGTTAATATAGGTGAAGAGATTTGCACATCATTTAGGGCAATAAGATCAGGATAAACTGCAGCGGATGAAATTCTTCATCTGAGTTATAAACAAAAACAACTTGATGCAAGCAGCATGGTTTGCAGGTTTAACTGCATCTGCATGACATATTATCTGTGCTCTCTAAACTAATGGGCACATTGTTTTCATGTCAACTGTGCTGTCTGAACTAATGGACACCACCAGGCTGACGGTGACATGTACTGGGAATAAGTACATCTTGTTTTATTGTTTGGGGTCCTGTTCTTGTCCTGAATCATGCCATTGTGTGGCCAGTGACGGGGGAGTGTTTTCCATCACCTGTTGGACTGACACTCCAGCCATTAATGACATAGAGTTATGTACTACATAAAATAATTATCACTGATTCATTTGATGACAGGTGCTGAAGGCTTGCGTGTGGAGTTTGACCGCCAGTGTTCTACAGAGAGGAGACATGATCCTCTAACTATCATGGATGCTGCCGGCAGAACAGTCTCAGTCAGATCAGGTTAGTTTGGGCTGTCTGACACCATCTTCCATTCGTATATAATATATCATAAAATAGGCAGATCTCACCTCTACTGAAGAACTATCCCTCTTCTCAAGGCAATAATGGATAGAATATTTATAATTTTAATACATAATGCAATTTTAAGATTCATAAATAACTCTTAACATTTAATATCATTTTGGTATATAATACCAAAATAATAATTACCTTGGAAAACTTAGACACCGATAGTCCTTGTGTTAGATATAATCATTTGTTTAAAGCACAATATTTTCTTGTCTGGCATTCCATCTAACAGCTGCATAGTAAAGTCATCATGTAGGGGAAATAACCTTGTTTTGTTTTCAGGCAGAGAATGGTCTGATTGGTCACAGGAGTTGAGAATATCTGGTGATGAGTTACGATGGAAGTTTACTAGTGATGGCTCTGTGAATGGCTGGGGCTGGAGATTCACTGTCTATCCCATAATGCCTGCTGCAGCTCCCATGGATATGTTGTCAGATCGCCGTGTTTTATCGAGACCATCCATTGATCTGGTCACATGTCTGTTAGAACTTAAACTGGACATTACATCTGACCGTAATATTGTACCCCGATTAGCCGCCGCATTGGCAGCATGTGCTCAACTCAGCTCTCTAGGTAAGAAATTTTTGTCAGAATCTCAAAATAAAATGGGTTGACATAATCAATATGTCTCTATAAAATCAAAAATGTTTGATTTGGAAGTGAATGAAAACATTAATAAACGAACAATAATTTTTTTGTTATTATGGCATTCACTCATTGACAAAAACAATCAGAGTTTGAGTGAAATCCGACTTTATTTAGGCCAGATTTTACATTTTGTGATAGTGGGAAATATTACATATATTCTTTGAGTTGATGTGAAATATGCTTGTGTGATAAGAATATGTGAGTTGTAAATGTTGAATGCTGAATGTTGAGCTTAGATATAGATCTTAACTGATGATGAACATTATTAACATTGGGTTGTGTGCCCTGTTTCAGGAGCTTGTCAGAGAATGTGGGCTCTACAGAAATTAAGGAAATTAATGGCAGCTAACTATGGCCCAGCTATCAATGTGAATGCTTTACTGGCTAGCCCTTCAGTGGAGAGCCCAGATTCTGAGATACCTAAACCATACTCCAGTGTAAGTATTATAATATGGTTATCGCATTATATTTAACGGTTCTCTTTGTGGGCAATTGTGATTCAGGTTAGGTGGACTGGTGGATGCACAATCCCAGCCCATTGCAATCAAAAGGTTAGACGATTTGAACAAGCTTCTGTATCACTGCCTTTTGCGTATTAATTTATTTGAGGAAGACAGTACACACAGTTTGGGGGAAAATGACATTGTCCTGTGTGCTTCAGTAGTGATTATTGTCGTATTTGTAGAAAATGTTATAATACGGATGAAATAATCTTAAGCATGATACAAAGCATAAACAATCTCATTTGTAGCATCTTCCTATAAATTCCAAAGCTTGTAAACATTGACTTGTGTGGTTTTAGTACCACTTTTACTCTGGCCAAATCCAAAGATTCCTACCTGGTTTTCTACCATTTTCGAGTAAGACAGTGAAATAAGTAGGCAACCTGAAATTGTATAAGTGAAATATCCATTGAGTACTTAGTTATATATATATATACCCTGCAACTTATAGCAGTCGGGACACTCTAATTTTGGGACAGTGAACAGAAATAACATGTAAGACCCCCTGTGGTAAAGCCTATTTCTCTGTTCCAACTGCTAGAAGTTATAGGGCATTTATATATAGATATATATCAAACAAGCAATCTTGTATTTACAACAGATGAGCAGTAGTGGTACATGCAGTAGGTTTTCCATAAATTTGTTTAATATGATTTTTTTGTGTGTGTTTTCAGTCAATGAGTGGTACTGCCCTAGCCTCCCTTGTGAAGGGTTTGCCTGAAGCCCTTCAGAGACAGTATGAGTATGAAGACCCTATTGCTCGCAGTGGAAAACATCTCATGCATAGCCCTTTCTTTAAGGTAACCATCTCAACTCTATTGTATTTAATCTAATTATCTTATTTTAAAGAATTACTTTATATATCAAATGGAAAGCATATTTTATTGAGCACTTGACAAACTTTAATTTTCCAGACACTCTCATTTCAGGAATGTTAGTGTATGTGGCTCTTAAATGTTTTACTACAACGATACTGTACAATTAATTTTACTGAAATTACCATGGGCGTGATGCAAAATAACAAAAAATCTACCAATTAAATAATACATTCTTGTTTAAGATTATATTATGTTTATGATGTAAAGGAAAGTGTTTGGAACAAGTTATAACGGATTGAACTGCAAGTGGCATTGAGTCATGATTATTTGTTTATCGGGTTAAGTGTCATTTGCCTAAGTTCTGTCTAATCTTTCTTTTAGCTTTAATATTGTGTATCAGATTATGGAAAGGTTCATAGAGTTTACTCAGCCTTCACAATCGTATTTGTATTTGCTTGACAGGTGCTTGTAGCACTAGCCTGTGACTTGGGACTGGACATGTTACAATGCTGCAGTGAGGCTCACAAATGGGCCTGGTTTAGAAGATATTGTATGGCTGCCCGTGTGGCCGCAGCTATCGTCAGACGCAGTCTATTGCCTACAGGGTTCTGTGAGGAGGTCATGAAGAAAGCTCAGGATATATCAGCTGATGGAGAAGAATTATCACGTGACCATGACAACCATGAAATCTTCAGACGGGAACATGATGAACAGCTTCTTATGTGGCTTAACAGGTACTCCACCTTATCACATACATTATCCACAAACGTCTTCCAGTGGGGAAATTTGAAATAATAAATGAATGCTGACAGTTTATTTTGCAATCAATCTTACTATGAGATACTGTTGTATGTTATTTAGGCTTGGAGGAAATGTTTGATTTACTGCTTTGTATTGCACATAATCATTAGCATTTTTTTTCTAATGTTCATAGAAAGCCAGACGACTGGACTCTATCGTGGGGTGGGAGTGGTCAGATCTTAGGTTGGGGTCACAATCACCGTGGTCAGTTAGGTGGAGTTGAGGGAGCTAAGGTAAAGCTTCCCATCAGTTGTGAGGGTTTGGCTGGACTGAGACCTGTACAGCTTGTTGGAGGGGAACAGACTCTTTTCTCTGTAACTGCTGATGGAAAGGTAGGCACTTTACGATTATGTTTAGTAATACATCATAAGTTTATGGAATAAAGACACCAGCCCATTTACATTTTCTTGTCAGTTTTTTCCGGATAGAACATGTGTAATCTATTGAAATTCACGCAGCGATAAGCTTGATATTATCTTTATTGATTTTGTATGAGGTGTAAATGAATTACCATGTTTTAAGATGTGATTCCTTTCTTATAAATGTGCCCCACCTCTGGTTTGCAGGTATATGCTACAGGGTATGGTGCTGGTGGCCGTTTGGGTATTGGAGGCACAGAGTCGGTCGCGATGCCCACTTTACTGGAATCTATCCAACATGTGTTCATAAAGAAAGTAGCCGTTAACTCTGGTGGGAAGCATTGCCTGGCCCTATCAGCTGAAGGGGAAGTCTTTTCCTGGGGGGAAGGAGAGGATGGTAAACTAGGACATGGAAATAGAAGGTTAGTCAGCTGCAAAAACAATAGCCAGCATTTCCTGAGAATATGCTCTTAACAACTTTTGATGTGAGGGAGGCTGACAATGATAACATCTTTCTGATAACTAGGCTAGCAGATATATCTCTCTGGTGTAAAACCAGTTTAGTCAAATGACTGGTTGGCTGTGATTATGGGTGGTATAGAGATTATTTGTAGGTGATCTCAATATTCCAACTGAGAGGAGCAGGGAACTCCCACTGTTAGAGAGACTCTCTCACATCTCCCCATATTTCACCTTAATAGACGATTCAGACTATTTGTTTATTGTCTGATGATGTGTCATCATTTGTGTATTTGACTGTTCTTACAATGTAACTATTCCTCATCTTCATGATTGTTCCCCCTAGCCCATGTGATCGACCTCGGGTGATAGAATCACTGAGAGGGAAGGAGGTAATAAATGTGGCAGCTGGGGGAGCTCACAGTGCCTGCATCACCTCTAACTGGGAGCTTTACACCTGGGGGAAAGGTCGCTACGGTCGCCTAGGCCATGGGGATAGTGAGGATCAGTCCAAACCAAAACTTGTGAGTACTAGGCTAGCACAAATATATAGTGCTCAATGTAAATCCAGCCCCATGAAGCCTTCATACTGTTTGTTTGTTTCACCATTAATCACATTCCTAAGGCCAATCTAGAAAAGTTACAAAATAAATTCTGCTTGTTAATCATTTTTATACGCCTGTTGTAAGACAGGATGTATTATGTATTCACGTTGGCGGGCGGGCGGAGTCAGTCAGTTTCCGCTCAATATCTGGCTTAAATTCTATCCGATTTTTATCAAACTTGGTAAC
>JAVFBX010227164.1:0-20741 GCA_034783855.1 Mopalia kennerleyi | reverse complement strand
ATGAATGAATGAATGAATGAATGAATGAATGAATGAATGAATGAATGAATGAATGAATGAATGAATGAATAAACGAACGATTGGACGAATAAATAAATAGATAACAAATGAAACAAATAAATTAGACAAAATATATAGAGCTTGAATGCGGTTTTTAAAATATATTTATTTTCAAGAAAGCACTTCGCTACCATTGATGGCTCAATGTATCATCTTCCAAAATGTCTCAATTTTAATTGACTACTTTGACAGTTTATTAACAACTTTCGACCCCTAAATCATTTTTGTTTTGTTTGGGGAGGGACATGGAGCTTTTTACAGAGGTCATCGCGAGCTTCATGGACCTCGCTGTACCACTGATGCCTTGGTCTGTTTTCTTCTTTCCATTGCCGTTGCTACAAAGAAGGATTATCTGACATGTCAGTGTCTAACTTAAATCTAGTCTTCATACATATTTTAAAGACGTGTCGCACAACATCATACAGTCATTGTGGTGTTTTAATGTTAGGAGCTGATTCTAGACTTTGGTGTAAATTATACTTGTTCTGTTGTCAAAGATATACAAATGATTTCAGACCCAAAATACGATTTAGGGAGTCAGAATAGGGGTTGATTAATTATATAAATACCCAAATTATTGCTTCCAATGCGACAGTGAGTCAGTCAGTTTAATTAAGCGCCTTGACTGCATCGCAATAGTTGTCGGGCGAGGATCGACTGAAATAGAACCCGTAAACAAGGCGTTTTGGTAATGCAGATTATGTGGCATAAAAAGACCGGACGTTCTTTGCAACATACGCAAACCTTTGCCAAGAAACTTGAGTAGGATGACAAAATATGCCGCCTCTTTTTTTTATTGTTTTTAAGAAATATATTTTGACTGGTAATTATTCACACACACGTCGACTTAAGGGTAACATTTTGGCTTAATCCTTAAACTTCATTGATGATTAAACATACATTTGAACTCTTTCAGTCTGTTTGATTCTCTTCTAGTAAGAATAAAATGGTCTGGAGACTTAATTAATGTGAAACATAAGGTATGGTACCTCGCCAATGCAACTAATTGACTGCACTCGAGTCGCATCAGACAGAGGCTATTGAAGTTGGGTACCTACATGTGTTACGTAACACTTAAAAAAGTATTCGGATACACATGTCCAAAAAAAAACAAAAAAAACATGAGCGATTTACAAGAAATAAAAAATCTGTCAGAAAACACAACTGCTATAAACACTTGTAAAGTTTAACACGCGGGAATGCACGAGAATACTGCTCGTCGCTGGCAATGCGATCACGTGGGATTAAAGCACCAAATATAGGCGACAATATCTCTTCCTGGGCACCGATGAGGAGATTACCAATTTGCCTAAGTCCAATACTTCATTTGCTTACAACTTAATTCTCTATTCTAACCCCAAAGAAAATAATTTTTTCTTTGTACAAACCGTCTGGAAATATGACAAATCGGTTTTTCACAGTTTCTTGTCTCCTGCCACGAGCTGATGTGTTTTATGCTGACAGCCCGTAGCTAGACAATGTTGACGTCAGAACCAGGTCAAGTCGACCAAAACCGTATTCCTTTCATAACCGTACTGACTGTATAAGAAACACTAGAGTACTTACCTATGCAATTGAGGGAACTACAAATGATACCTTGATAACCCAAGCAAATACACCTGAGATCGAATAAGGCAATTATTTTACCTGCAGTGGCAAGATGATAATATCAACATCTTGGATTGTTGATTCAACTGATTGTGTTATAAGTATTGTCAGCTACTTTAATTTTTATTAAATCTCTCTCAATCTTTCCTTTTGGTGTTGGGTGATGGTTCGGCAGTCCGTATGTCTTTTGAATTTGTCACGGTAAATGCGCTGTCATTCTGATTTATGTCTTGTAGAAAATGACAACGAATTACCGAGTCTTTGATAATGTTCCGCACGTATACTTCGTGGTGACACAAAACACAGAGGACAGTTGTTGACATGGCAGTGTAGATCGATTGATTAACTGATTGATTGGTGTTTTACGCCTAGCTTAAGGGATATTTTACTTATATGACGGCGGTTTATTCCAACAATAATTGACACTCGGACAACTAAGATGTGAAACGTTTCCATCATGTTGGAAAGTTAATTTTTCCTCCAGTGCTAAGTAAAGCCAGCATTGCTACTCCTCAAACAAACTTCCCTTAGACAAAGGGCATGGTTAATGTGTATGTATGAGAGATACGGCTTACGGTGGCTAACATAACTTATGTTTCCCCATTTCACTGTGTATTAACCCTGGACCATAAATAATGCTATTTCCGGCTTGGGATTTAAGTATTTAGGAATGCAAATTGAATTAGCTGATAAGCAAGTGGCGACTGATAAATTAAACATTAAAAATGAAATGGGAAGAGACTTCCTATTAAGGTTAACTTCACAAAAGACTATACCGCTCTCCGCGGTAAACCCACTAAACTGTTAAAATTTGATTAGATTATCTTTTATTTCCGGACTTTCGAAAAACTTTCGTTCCTTTAATCTGTAACAAAGACAGAGAGCAAATAGCTTAATCGTCACGAAACAAGTATAACATTCCTCTTACGATTTAATAGCTTATCGATTGGCTCTTAGAAACTGGAAGGTATAGCAAAGACCCTTGTATAAAACTAACTAAGAACTTAAGACGAAAATTGAAACATAACCATACGATCTACTGCGATAATCTCAACAAATTTAATGAGAGCAAGCCACACAAGGGCACATTTTATTCTCAGATAATTTATTAAGTAATGATAAAAATCTGATAAGAATGGCTTGAATGTAAGCTCCAAAGACATTTAAAATATTTGGTAAATTGTGGGTGACATGGTTTACAATAACGGGTTATTGGAGTGACATTGGTATACATTGCAATTATATAATCTATAATTTGAATTTTTCCTAGCGTACTTTTTTCACAGTCCTGCAAGGACAATCTCTTCATGAGCTTATGTTCGTTTCTTGCCAATTCTGGAACACCTCAACAAGCACGTTTTACACTAATTAAAACGTACTTGTATTGGCCAATAAGCTGGTATATCGGTTGTCTACGGGTGTGCTAATCTGGTTTTAATTTGCTTTGTGGAGTAAGCACAGAGAGTCACAGAGAACGGATGTCAAACTAACTCAAAGCCAGTCGACTTGATGGGGTGATTGTGGCACGATAAGCCCACCAGAGCTTGTACTCAATGTCTATAGTTTTGGCTTGAAAGTAAGATGTGATTTAGAGGCATGAGTTCAGCTAACTTCTCCTGACAGGAGACTGCGGAGGCTGCCAAGACAGTCCTGGTTTTGTCTGTTAAAACACCTTCAGGAATATACCCCTAGACTATATCCGTCCCCATCTCTATTCCTGACCCAATCCTGCTGCTTTCTGGTGCTATTTTTGACAGACATAGTGTTATAGAGCATGAATAATACAATAAGAAGATTGTTGTTTCTTTAGCCGTGAAATCTGTCTCGACAAGAAGACTAACTGTGTGGAAACAAAGCTTTCCAACGTTATTCCATAAAATATGTGTTAATTAAGAAAACTAAGCAAAATTTTGAACCATAATATGGGCATGCTTAAAGAAGATGCTTTAATCGAGTAACCCACAGTGTGATTAGAAAAAGCAACTTGTGTTTAACTCTTACTACACTCTTATAAATAACGGTTCTTCAGCTAAGGGATCCTTAGAAAAGACAATGGTTGTCAATGGAACCATTACGACAAGAACTGTTATTTGATATGATAAGATCGGGAGATATACGTGGAACAGTTGCTTTTACGGTACCATACCGAACAATAAAGGCTTACACAAGGGCTTATACTAGTAGAGCTTTGGCTTAAATAGCGTAAATTCATTTAATTAGGGCAGATAACAATCATGATTTATAACTGTAGAATTTACTTTTGGTGTGTGATAAAGTATCCCCCCTTGAACCAAATATATTGCTTTTACTTTCCCCAATCTGTTATATCACTTTCTGGCGCAACGAAAATCAAACCTAATTTGCAGTCTAGGTATGTGATAACCGCGACATTACATGACATTTATACTAGTCAAATGTTACTTTTTCTAATTTTAAAATAAAAGATAAAAATATAACAATTGTGGAGATTGAAGAATTAAAATCTTAAATTTAAAACTTTAAATTTAAAAAGGTTTCAAACAAATGGGCATTATATACGAGTGGCAAATATATGGTGATCTTTTGTGTGATTATTTTATTTAATGTTTATTAAAACTTTTTTTAGACAAGAAAAACATAAACAATTTTGTTAATTACTTTACCGGTACCAATGTTTTCAGTTCAGTTCATCGGGTGCTTGTATAGCCTGAATGGTTAATTTATAGAATGAATTTATTAATATTTTGAGAATAAAGTGCACATGATGATTTTAATTTGTATTCATTTGGTTGAACAACTGTCTGTTAACTGACCTCTATTTGTCTTCAGGCTTTTGTTCAACTATGAGGTCGGCTTGGGCGTAATTTATCTTTCCAACAATAAATTGTGTAACAAAATAAAGTTACGAAGTTAGGGTTTACCTGGGATTATGATATACTGTAATCACAGCGTTTACGATTGAAGACAGAAAGCGAATCGATAACTCCTAACGCTGACAATGGTTAACAATTTACAAAAAATGTAGAAGAAGTGTAAAAAGTTGAAGTATGTGATATCTGCAATAAGTGAATATCTAGTACAAAGTATTGTATATAAAGGTAGAAGTCAGTGTAGTTTATTGCGGACTTTTGCTAAGCCTGTATTAACCTAACAAATCCAGAACAGTCGTTTTCTGTACCTCAGTGCATTGTGGTTCTTTGCAGGAGAAAGCCATCAGCTGTAAGAGGGTAGAGTCGGGTGGGGAGAAGAAATAAACACAAGTGAACCACTAGGCAGGGAGTTAGAGTCGAGAAGAGATATAGAATCTGTTAGCTCTTGTTCAGTCATATTTAAAACGTAGCCGTTTAACAGCTATCTACATGTTTGTAAAACAAGTGTTGAAACAGGAAATCAGACACCGCTTGCGGTACATGGTCTTGTAGGCCGACTTGTTATTGCTAAAAAGAACACCTGTAATTAGAAGCGCCTGTCAAGATAGAACTAGTTCTAAGTAGAAAATCGAACTGAACTAAGTTTCTTTATAAATAAAGTTGCGTCCATCCAAAAATTATACAGGCCTATTGTATGTATCGTTTTGTGATAGTACGTTTAAGACGATCTAGTAGCTATGTAATAAAGTGTCCAATAGTAGGCAAAAGTTTGCTTGAGCTAATCGGAATTAACGAAGAACTTACTATAGGATTACAACAGCATCCGATTTCCCAACAAACATACATTCCTGTGGTATATTTTTATATATGACATTTTATTTGGACACAATAGTTCTGTAGCGACCTTTGTCTAAGGGCAGTTTGTTAGAATAGCCATGTTGACTTTAATTAGCACTGGAGGAAGATTAACTTTCCTGAATATCAAATTACCTCACGTTTTATGGTTGTGCTTGTGTTAAGTATTGTTGTTGTTTAATATTATCGGTGTGTGTCATTCCTACATGGGAATGATTTACGCCACCTTAATATAAGTCAAGTAAACTACCTTAAGCACGGTGTAAAACGCCAATCAATCAATCTATCTGTAGCACGATTAAGAAGCTAATGAGTTCAAATAAATAAATAAATAAATAAATGCTGAAGTCTATAATTCCCAGATTATCCACTATTTGGGTGAAAGTGACAGCTTAAGATGCGTATGAGATAACTCAGTTTAATTTAAAAACCTCTCTTCACGTTGGTGATATGATTTATAGTTTGAAACTGGAGACAATAAGATTAATGACAAACTGACCCTTATTTTACTGACGAGCGGGAAAACTCGGTCCACTTCTGCACGACCCTCCGCTTCAACAACAACCACTGCTGGCTTTTTAGTCCACTAACATAATTAGCTATTACATTACATTAGTCCGTACAAATCAGTTACCAGTGCATAAAACAATGTTTTTATTTGCCAGAGTTCTGACTCACTATTTTGGAAAACCGTGAGTAATTTAATATAGGCTTAGAAACGTTCATCGTTGGCGGTGTGATTGATCTTCAGGGAGTCAGCGACCAATTACTGCCAACAATGTAAACATTATATTTCCCTTCAGAGAAGTAGGCATCTTGAACTGTATTCAGTGACAGGATTCAGAGAAGGAACGTCTGTGAGTTCTCCATCAAGATTATATCATAAACGTCAAAGAATAGAAGAGGGTTGTGAGATCGTCTGGGAGTATGACAAAGCTGTTTTGCACAGTTTCTTGACTCCTGCCACGAGTTGATGTGTTTTACACTGACAGCCATGATCTAGCCAGCCGTGACGTCAGAACCGGGTCATGTCGACCAAAGCCATATCTCTGCCAACACCAATCTGACAGTAAGCCCACACTAAATTACTCCACCAATGAAAATAAATTATTCGCAACGAAGTGGATTTGTTTCATGAATTACAGCGGAAATTTTACGTGTTGATGGGTGATAAATCTATTAAAATAAGTGGAACGTGAAGACATGCGTACATTAGATTGTTGGAACGTAAAAACGATTATTTGATTAAATTCCCCCAAAATCTTTTTGAATAAACTCTTATACTTATGAGTTATCGATGCAGACCCGCCAAGATAACAAGTGGACCCCAGGGTAAAAGGAAACTAACCCCCCTCTCTCCCTTCTCCTCCAATGCATCACCAAGAGAACTATGACAATCATTAAAGGCCCCCATCCTGAAACAAGGGCTTCTTCTGTATGAAGAATTTTATATCCACCACACGAAATTGTCATCCACATATTCACGAAAACACACATTTGATATAGTTACCTTGCTCAAGGGATATCTACGTTCGGCTTGTGGCCCCACCTCACCATCCACCTAAACTCATGGGCCCCAGGGCACTGCCCCAGCTGATACCCCTTTCAGTGGACCTGTATATATCCACATAAATGTCTACCGATATGATGTGGCAGGGGGGCGATTCTGAGATAACAAAATTGAGTGAGAACCAGTTTGTTCTTTTACATGTCGGGCATTTTAATAGTGCACTAGATTGGCTGAACTCTGCTCAGCGCAAATTCATAAATCTAAATGGATCGCCTGTGTCTAAACAATTGCTATATAAAAAACCTTATTGTTAGAATCGCAATTCCTGAAAGTTTCAGAAATAACCCGGAAGAAAAAGTCATTTATGTGGTTAGTTCTTTGTCGTAGAGTGTGTAAACTAAGTTAACCGCTATGTATATGTTAAAACATATAAGAAACACAAACAGTTACTTTAATTATAAATCTTTAGTAATGATTGCTATATACTCTCTCTCTATACCCTCTCTCTCACGTAATCCAGCTGAGATTTGATTTTTTTTCCGAGGCCACAAAGGACACACATTGGGGTTCCTGGTGCTTTACTTCCATTTAATTAACCAACCAGGTACCACCAGACCAATACACAGAACAACTTATAGACGGGAGTAATTACATTGGAAGTGGGATCATTTTTAATCGAGGACGTGTTTGGCTTGAACCGTGGGAGCCTACAAATTCCTGGCATTACAGATAACATTTTAGACATAGAGCCAGTCGATAACACTTGACCATAATAATATACAAACACCTCCGATCGTTTATAATAGAGAGTTTACAGTGCTATAAGAAATGTGAAAAGTCTGGGCATGTGATATGTGTAAATAGTAGACGGTTTCAGTGTTGTGTCTGTATACAAACACTACTATAACGATGCCACGTGATGTTGGCTTCCACGCGCTCAAGCTCATTGACGACTTCCGGTTTGCAGAAGTCTTTATCTAACAGCTCGGTAACAGTCTCGTTTATTTACTTCAATGGAACGCGGCTCTATACAGAAGGCATACGTCAACTGTAACAGAACATAGGCGGATAGAGAGGGGAGAAATAAACAGTCTTCAAACAACCACTGTGCAGCAGAAATAAAGCCGTCACAAAAATGCCATAAAGAAAGCAGCACAGAGAATTAGTTCTATCTAACTCAGTCCTATTTACGGCAGGAAAAACCATCATGGGTTCTTTAATTATGTCCCAATGTTTACAGCATCTCTCCTAGGGCTCTAGTCTTGTGTCTGCACTCGTGATATACAATAGGGGAAAATCTTAATCGTTTTTTTCCTTTTTTCTTTTTCTTCTCAAAATAGATAAATGATTATGCCATCTCATTCCCAAATAGCTAGAATGGATTCACTTTAGATAAATTACTTTGTTTAATTATTTACGTTTCGGTTCTATTATTTGCGTTTCATTTGTTTCATACATCGATAAATGAGATGAGTTGATAAGTTCGTATCTGGTGATTGATAGATGTTACGTAACTTTTAAGATCTGAACACGAGATTGAATCTCCACCGCAAATCTTATAATCTTTTTCTTTCTGGAAACAAGAGCAAATCACAAAATGGGAAGTTTGGTAGCAAATCAGATTAAACGGAATCGATCAAATATCTTAATGCCACTGTGAAGATATTAAGAAATTTTGCGATAAACGTTTCAGAACTTAAGAACGTCAATTTCAGTTTGACCAACCTTACATATCCAATTTGACCGGGATTTGGCGCATTGGTAATGCAAGCATAGTGTGAGCTCAAGCTGGGTTTCATTCAAGTCTAGACGGATAGGAGTATATTGCCAACATATCACATCTCACATGTGTACCGTGTGCCAAGTCAGTTAAACAGACCAACAAGTTAGAAACGAGCTGTAGTGGTCATGAAAAAACGTGTGCCGTAGATCTCATCAAAGTTCAACCTCCAACCAGGAACTTAAGTTACAATATTAAATGCTTCCTTTTACTGAGAATCCAGACACGAGCGTTTTAGATGGTACTTGAAGGAGCATGTCGCTGATGTTTTCGCGATTCCATTAAGGTCTAAAAACCAGACGGATTTCGCTATAGCTGTTTAGTAGATCCTGCTGTTTGATAAATGAAACGCAATTGTATAATATATCAGATAAATTAAAACGACCATATGCATGCAGGAAAAGGTATTTTGTGTACTATATTTGGCCTGTTAAATCCAGATTCAAATTAAAAATTAAATTGAAAGTTATTAGATAAAGACACAACCAATTCACACAACCAATTGGCAACGTCCCCCCATTCAGTACCAGTACCAATGTCCCCGTGGTGATTATATGGGTTGTACTACATTTTTATTCTCCCTAATGTGGCTTTTGACGTCTTGGTCGCCTTCTGTAAGGTTAACAGTCATACATCCGAATGTGCGCCAGGTATCAATAACTTCCATGAGTTGAGGATGCTTTCTTGTGCCATTGATATATAACTCTGTTGTCATTTGAGTGAAATATATCAATATAAGTGAAACCAAACCATTTTGGCATAATGTCCAACGAGATTATGAGGTTTTGCTTTTGGCTGCTAAATAACCTCTAATCCATCGCTACTTTTTTTAAAAAGAATTCGCCAATTTATAAATCAACGATGCAAATTTGTCATATAAGTGTATACCCCGACGTTAAACGTCAATAAATAACACAAACAGACAAACAAACAATAGTATCCAGTGATGAAGCTCTGCGCCTTTGATACTAACTCTGTCGTTATTTGAATGAAATATCTCAAAATACAACGTTACTAGTGGAACTAAACCATTTGTGGCATAGTGTCCAATGTAGTTCTGAAGGTTTTGTTTTGGGCTGCTATATAAAGCTACCTTTTTAAAAATAATTCTCAAATTTATATACCAACAATACCAACGTTAAACAACGAAACAAACAAACAATGTTATCTAGTGATGAAGCTCTCGGCTATATCGCCAATGCATGCACGCTGCACTTCGTCTAGTTCTAGTCTATTCTAGTGAGTAAACCTATTCATGAGGTTATATTCAGTTCACCAATCAGCCATCTGGCAACACATCTTCAAAGCGACACGAGTTTCTCAACGTTATTAAACTGATATATATCTATGACAGGGTTATTTATATGTAAGAAAGAAATGAGTTTTGAGAGACAATTGCTAAAAATAGACCGGTAACAGTTCCTGGTTTCTGTTTATACATCGCCTTGGCACGGACCACAAGGCACATTTTACAATAGGGAGTGCGACGTCAGTTATAGAATAACGGTCCAAGAACGTTTAGATCGGCGAAATTGCACAGACTGGTCCGTTTAATTTTATTAAACATATATATGGTTGCTGTTTCGAATTAATGATTACTTCGTTTCAAAGTAATAAATAGTCTCACGAGTTTAAAGCAATATTAACTACTGTTTTTGTTGTACTATTTTTGGCCCCCAGCTGACTGTATTGTTCATTGAAGTGTAATACAATACAATGGGGTGGTGAAAACGCTCGTTGTTAGACATGTGATCCGCCATTGGGAAATCAGAAATCAATTACTGTCTACAATACAAACAATTAGCATTCCTTCTTCAGGAAGGCACAGTTCTTTAACTTTAACATAACTATCCAGTTAAAACATCACAAATGCTAGTAGTTCGGCTTATAGATATACCATGAAACAAAAAGCGTATAATGAAACCGTCTATGAAATTTTAAGTGCCTTTTACTCATTACTTTACGGAGTGAAAATTCGCATTAATGTCAAATATCACATTTGCTGGATGAAATACCACTTAATAACATTTTAAAATAGTTAAGTGGTGACATTATCCATGGTAGAATATATCTACATTGAGTGCCAATGATTGGCTGGTTGGTTTATTGACTTTTGATTGGTCTTTGTTATTCCTTGTAGATTTGTCTTTACTGTCAACTAGGTTTGTAAACAAAAAAGTTTTCACATTGCTTATCAACTCTGATATCAGACGCTTTAAGAAAAGTCATTTACTAAAATCATATCCATCCTCCTCCTCCCCTCCCCTCCCCATTATCATATATTACAGAGGCCGGATGTAGTGTATTGGATGTAGAAACATGCATGTGAAACGGATGACATATTTTCAATAATTATAAGCAACATTTTCTTAAGGTATAAAAGTTATGCCCGATGAGAGTTTCAGATGGTTAGTTTTTTAACATAAATCCACTCACATGACGGCGTGTCTCTGCCCAGCTGGATGAAGGAAACAACCATTTATGCCACTGACAATAAAAATACATCACAAACGTGATCGGCTTTAATGTTACCCTTTGCAACAGTAAGCTCCCTCCCAACAATCCGATGAGAGTTTAAGTTACTTCAACAACAAAAAAAACCCACAAATTTAATCCGCCATTAATTTTACTATGTGCTTTATTTCAGAATGTAAAACCGGGAACTGTGAGGCGTGTTTTAGTCGCCATTACTGTACCAGATGCAAAGAACCATTCGTGGCGTATAGAGGCCAGTGCTTAAAACAGTGTCCGGATGGACAACATTATGCTAACTATTCCAAAGATTGTCGTCCACAAGGTCAGTCAAAATTAGATTACAATTTCATCTGGCTTTTTTTGGTTTATGAATCAATGAAATCGTTTTTGTGTTTTTGCGGTAATTTCGTTATATTAGGTTATGCTTAGGTCCCGGGTTATGCTTTTGGCTAGCTTGGACTATTGACGAATAGGTGGTCGACTCCGAAGGTCGTGGGTTCTTGCATGGCTCTCCGATAATATACGTTGCTGCGATGAAAGTGTTATTTCAAATAAACTAAAATGTTATAAGTAAAACATGAGATCAATATAAATCATGCTACAGATTAAATGTCGATGAAGGGTGTGTTTCTTTCAGTCATACATAACTTATAAAATTTTAAGAACCCAGAATCTCGTGATTTTGTTATTGACAGAAAGCTTGTAAGTCAAATTCACAAACAAGCACAGTTTGACATTTTCGTATTGCTTGATATAAAACGGAGAAATTTAAAATAGCATTACACTGACTTAATAAAATTTAAATAAACAATAGAAATATATATCATGATTTTAACAACCAATATAAAGTTTACAAGTTCTTTCATTGAAAAAGGTGATATTCTTAATACTTGTCCACTTAAGGTTCTAGACAAAGTTAAATGCGCAAAAACATGTTGGCGTCATAAACACTGGAAATCAGCCCTTCCGGTAATCGCTGATTCTATTCCAAAGGGATGGGGTAAACTGTTAACCCCAGCATTCTGTGTAAAGGTCGAAATCACGGTCGGGAAGAAACTCAGTCCCGGGGGTAGGGATTCCTGAGATGGGATAAATCTGTAACCTTTAATCGACCAGAAACAACAGGTCCATCTCCACGTGAAAACATAACCAACGTTATTTATACACGCTGTACTTATCTTATTGTCGGAAAAACAAGACAATTGCTTACATATCATGATGTTAATAGTCCATGCAGACAATGATATTTAATATTCTGTACCGCATTCTGTTTCAATTGCAGCTTCATGCCCAACATGCTGTATACCGGAAGTCAGCAACTGTTGAGATTCATTTACTAATTCATAAATATTTTGTTTAGGGAATGCTTGTAAAGGTTTATTGAGCTTAAAGCCGAATCCTTGAAAAATAACCCATAATAAGTACGATATAACAGCTTGGATTTAGTTATTTTTAACGTTAATCTTTCTTCAAGTCTCAATGCTTTCGGAATCAGAGAGCCCTGGCACGGTGCCAACAATTGTCATTACTTCCTCTCGAAAGTTTGAACACCTGCAGAACAAAATGAAATCCAAAGTCAAAGGAAAAAAAACAAAATACTCTATACTTTAACAAAAAAAGAATGTTGCAGCTATACAGTTTACAGCTATAGCATTGAATTATGAAAGATTAGAAAAACATTGGGGATTGACAAATGTGATGCCAATTGCGCAAATATGTAGTCCTAACACAAAAAAACCCACCAAACTAATAATTTATACTAACAGGTAAACTCTATATTTTAAGCTTAATTTCTTAATTTTCATAAGGAAACATCTCAATGGAAGCTGTACCTTTTCTGTAGAATAATTTTTGCAAAAGGTAAATAGTTTCAACTGTTTCAAAAACCGAATAAACGTATATATGTATATAACTAACATTCTGCCAGATTACCAGTAGATATGCAGTGAGTAAGTTTCTTAAAAAAGAGGCAGGACTTACATAATCACTACAGAATTCATTAAGGAGAAAAAAGGTTAATTCGTTTGCTCTAGATTTGTCTAATTGTGGTATGGACATATTTAAACAAACGTCTTCTGTTTTGCTTTGTTTTGTTTTTTGGCCGACGGACTTGTACAAAGCTTTTCAAGGAAGATGTCTGAACTAAAATACTTAGTTATAGCTCTGTACCTTCGCTTAAGTGCAAATCGTGAACGAAAGCATTATCTTGTTAAAAGATAAGATTTTGTTAAAGTGTTACCTTCGGGCTATCAGCTTGTAAAGACCTCTTTTTTTCACCTGTAAATTTACTGTAATTACGTCAGTTTGTCTACTTTGTTGTTAAAAAAGCCTAGTCGCCGAATAGTTGACCAGGTTTAATTTAATTAATTTTTACATTTTTTGTTCCCCGCAAAATTAAGCCCTGTGATAATGTTGGTAAAATGTACAGTGTGTTATCTGTTTGTACCTCCGCGGAGCAGCGTTAACACCGCATCAGGTCATTCATTGTTACCCATTGGAAAGTTATCTAACAGATTAACCGCATAAACAATTTCGTTTTTTACTTTTTTAGTTCTTACTATTGGATAAAATAGACATCGATGTTATTGGGTCTCCAAGTATAACCATTGTGCTCTTGATCCTCTGTTTAAAGTGTATAAAGAGTGCAAACAGCGTAATCAGCCTATTTATTCTCGTAGCTATGGCGAGACTTTTTCTCTCCATCGCGTTACATGAGGTGTAAAGATATCCTCTGGCTGAGTAATCACTTGGCAAATCTGACAGTTGATTGACAGCTCATTTGTTTCTCTTACACTGTAACTTCTGTCACCCTTGATAAAGAGATAAAGATCTGTTAGGGTAATTAGTGTAGGGTCACGTGACACCGACCACAGCTTTTGGCTTCATCAGACATCACAGTTCACAGAGGTATACACTAACATAACCGTAGATGGGCTCAACAGAATGTATCCTTGTTTTATGCTGGTATAACTATAAAACAACCTCTAAATGTAGGCCTATAGCTTAATAAAAATGAAGCGGAGCGAAGTTGAAAATAAGACTTTGGTTGGATTATCTGTGAACGGTATTACCGCTGTCAAACTTCTGGAATAACGCTATCATAACTATTTTATGCCACTCAATAAAAAATAGTTATGTACCGGTAGTTAAAATTGTATGCTGAAAAGTGGTTTAATTTTTATTTCAACACGTTAGTTAACAATGAAAAGAGCGAATTATATGCAAGCTTTTTGAACAAATTTATTTGACGAAATGTTAACACTGTGATGAAATATAAGCCTTCCTTAAAATCCGACTAGAAAGTTATAAAAGTTGATACCCTATTATAGTATGTTTTATTCAATAGAACGTTCAAGAACAGAAACAAGCTGTTAAATGGGAAATCCCCTAAGGCGCTGTTGAAGGCATTCTTTATAAATGACAAGGTATCCATTTCCCAAGTGAATCTAATTACAAACTGTCAGCTACATAACAAAACAAGGTGTCATGCAAGGCGTCTTTTTATAACGTGCCTTCTTTATGATGACAAATACGTACTCGTCACTTTTTTCGACATAATTAATTTTTTACAGGGTAGAAGTGTCATAAATGTCAAGTATGCGTTAATGAAAAGTAAAACGATTCTAGTTTCTATAGGTGTTACCGTTAATTATGTCTTTGGTTTGACGGATAAAATCTGTTTTAATGTTAAGCCAAGAAAAACTTCAAACATGTCCAGTCGGTTCATTTAAAGGTGCATCGGGTACATTGTGTTTTATAGATCTAGTTATTTGTAGCACTACTATATATCTCAACTAAATTACTAGCATTTCTTGTTTATTGTTACTCTAGCACGCCTAAGGATCGAGGATATACCTTAGTATTGTTTGGGAAAATACCTTAATATAAACGGACATAACTACGAAAAATGACCATGAAAGTTGTTTCCTGTTAAAAGTGTATACCACAGGCCTCACCTTCTACATTCCATCTCTGTTGATGTATAACATACCATTGCAGTTCTCAGCCCTTTACAATGGGGACGTTCATTGTATTCACCCTGGAGCCCACACTGTGCAGAAAATGTTACAATTACTTTGAAATAACAACCAATAATACGTCTCACTATAAGATTGTCAATAACCCGAAAGCTTGTTAAAATAACTATTGGTGGGGCCCATTAGCAGCGCGGTGTGAAGGCAATGAGTCTTCTCACAACAGCTTTATAATCACCCTCAGGCCCTACCATACAAACATAAACATGCCTTTCATGTTTGTTAAACATCCACTTTTTGTTGAAAATATTGTGATAGACTGGGGCCCCCCACAAGACTCCCAGTCAGGATTTGTAGGCTGTTTGTTGAAGCCGTCTCCTTGGTCAGTGTAATAGTGTCAGTTTCACCACTGTTATCAATTTGTATGGACTATCGCTGAAATTACACCCTCCACTGAGCCTTCTGTGCCAAGAGTTCAAACCTAAAAAATAACAAGCCACTGACCACACACAGGATATAAAGCGGAGGAGACCTTTCTTAAGGGCTAAAATATTATCAACAAAATTATTTATTTTAAATACCGTAACATAAATTATTTCATAAAAAAAAGATTGCTACTAAAATCTGCTGTTTATGCTGATTTGTGTTCTATATCGTCATAAATCCGTTTACATGTGGAATAACAGCTATGTTTGGCAGGATTAAAACTACAGAGACCGCCTTAGATGTATAAGGCAAATTTAACGCCGAATGCTGACATCGCGGGTGGTTTTTACGCGCAAATATACAAAACCTTTTAAATTATTTTTTCTAAAACCCATATAATTTTTATACTTTACTGTCGGTTTCGATTTGAATTAACCGAAAGAGAGACCACACAAAAGTGAAAAGATGGGATACTTTGGTATATACTATTTAAGTCTACAGCAATACCATGCCTTTCTACTGTAAACTACTTGATAACAAAACATCACAATACATTCAACTTATCAACCAAATAAGTGTTTTCCGAATATAAACCTGTTATTGCTGATCGTGGATCCTTCCTGGTCTTTGTGAACATCCAATTTCACGTCCCAATGCTGATATGTCATGGGTTGATGGTTTGATTTAATCATAGGGTAAAAGGCTGTTGATACATTTTTGTTTGAAAAACTGGTCTAGTTTGGAACATATGTGCAAAGTGTCACTATGTCCATGATGCATGGTCCAATGTTATCGAGACCCCAAATTAACACATTGGCAATGTTTCATGGTTTGATTATACTGGTTCAATTTAATAGAGACGTCAAGATGGCCCGATGTCGACTTTTCTGGTTCGATTTAATAGAGAAATTGAGAAAGTTAAATGGTCTGATTTCAATGTGGTCTGTTTTAATTGTGGAAGTCATGGAGGTTAATTGTCTCGATGCCACTGCTTCATTTTTCGATGGTAGTGGGCCAATTTAATGGTGGCGGCAAAATCCTCTGATGTCGATGTGTTATAGTACCATGATGATGGCATAATTCAATCGTGACGACAAAATCGTCCATTGTCGATGTGTCATGGTAGAATTATGACAGTCCAATTTAATCGTGACGGAAAAGTCATGTGTTGACGATGTGTCGGTCCAATTTAATCGTGACGGCAAAATCCTGTGTTGACAATATGTCATGGTAGAATGGTGACGGTCCAATTTAATCGTGACGGCAAAGTCCTGTGTTGACGATATGTCATGGCACCATAGTGACGGTCCAATTTAATCTTGACGGCAAAGTCCTGTGTTGACGATATGTCTCAAAATCTGCTCAAATACACTAAATTCGACATAATTTATAAGTATTACACAACGGCCTAATGTAAAACCGCCGTGTTATATAATACTCGAATCAAAGCATATAAAGGTCCTTGATGTCATCTAAAAGCATTGCGCCTATAACAAACCATTTTGTTCACTGGCCAAATATAAAACGTTAAACGCCAAATATTACTTCCTCTTGCTGTAATTCGAGGTAAAAACGTGGCAAAAATTTAATTGGACTATTGCAGACACAGGCAGCCAATCCGAAAGACGGTTACACATCAAAGTCGACAACAAACAAGCGGGGTGCTACTGTCAATTAACGCATTTGTGATGATGTCAGTACTCGTTAATGGGACTATTACGATCGTGCGTGTATATTACATATATAGTATATTTGTCATCCTGTGTTTAGACCGCCTCTTTCTTATTCTAAGAAAGCTCCAATCTGATTGGGTGCTGTAAAGAGAGGTCATCCGAAATAAGCTGTCGTATACTCTATTTAACTCCGGTTCTTCAATCTATTAAGACAAGGTAGGGAAGGAAGAGAGGTTTAATACGACGATCTTGTTTTCCGCCTTGCCTCAGGAAGATGAATATAGGACGGATTTATAGAACAATTGCCAAGCAATTTCCGTGCAACATAAACAGAAAGCATATGAAGCAATGACAAAAGCGCTACGAATCATCCAGGAATGTTGATACTAATTGATTATACCCCGCTTGAAAGCATTTCTGTCTTTGTATGTATCGATGAGGAAAATAATTAAGTGTTTGGTGTTCAGAAGCGAGTCAGGTCGCGTGTTTAGCAGCGAGTCAGGTTTTCAGAAGCGGGAAGCAAAATACTTGTCAACGCAGTTACACATAGACTAAGAATTTCTCTTGCCCATCTGCGTAAAGAGAATTACAAATGCTGTGACCTGGATCAATATGAACAGCATAATGAAGGACCTTAATGTTTTTTCTGATATATAGACACTTTAAATGCCCAATCAATTTTGAATCAAAATGTAAAACTTTTAATTATTTGAGTCATAATACAGGAGTGTTAATACAAAGTTATTGCGAACGGTTGCACAATACTAACGAGTCTTTCCTTCTTCGAAGTTTAACCGTTTGTCTGCTTCGACAAGTCACTATATATATATATAGTATTTAGTACACAATCGACTGATTCCTAGCACGCATTTTGGTTATGCAGCGGTAAAAAAGGTTTTGCTGGAAGTGGACAATCCGCTAATATATAAGTGAAATACCCTTAACCACCATATACATAAAAAAGAAATACCGCACCATTTCATACACACCCGTAAAGGGCAACATTTAATCATTAGCAGTCGACATGGGTATATACTACACTTTATGCCTATTTGATTTTGACATCGACTTGGATTTCTTATTACATGTATTTTCTTTTGTTTCCTTCAACAGTACATATGGATCTAAGTGTGTGGGTTGTGGTTTTTCGGGTTAAATATCAAATGTTTGTTGTGCAATCGATTAATGGCAATTTATTGGGATCATTTGTGTGTTTGCGGGGATCTTTTTAAAAACATTTTCGGTTGCAACTGGGCTATATTGTCAGCTTATTACATACTCAATAAATAGAGGAAGATATTTGCCTGCCTTCATGGGGTGTTAAACCCTATCAATGACGTCAGCTGACAAACTTTTTATATAATGATGTTTCTCAAACTTCAATGCATAATATCATAAAATAATTTAACAAAAATATATAGTGTCACCAAGGGGGGATAACTCTCATGGTACTTGTACATTTCAGTGGACTGTATGGTAGGCCCATGGAGTGACTGGGGTGCCTGTAGCCGAGATGGGCGAACTTGTGGTTACAAATATGGCGAGGGTCAACGAACGCGGGCTGTTTTGGAATACCCATCCCCAAACGGAACGTCATGTCCAGAATTAGAACAGAATAAACGATGTAAAATGGTCAAAAGATTCTGTGTTGGTAAGTTTAACGCTCGAACTTAATTTATCAATTGTTATATTGCTTTATGGAACTACACAGGCCTTCACTTACTGTAGTAAGGGAGGCTAGTCGAGCACCACTTCAAACGTTGTATAAAATTCGTGGTCTTTTACAAAGCACAGTTATTAGGTATATGATAAATTTGTAGCTCTTATTGCTACACACTGCTCTGTATTCAATAAGAATATTAAAGTAAAGTATGAGTTTTTCCTTATAAGTCGTTTAGATTATACCAGAAGTCTATCAAACAGAAGTATGAAACCAGCCAATACCCAGTCTCATCAGCATTGTGAATTTCAGGCTGCTTTCATAGTGCCTTGTGACTCAATGCGCAAGAAATGGGTGATTTCGTTTGTTTAGCGCAGCGGTTTGAAGGTTAGAATCTACTGACGCCTTATGGGTAAACTTTAATCTTTGCCAAGCGGTAGAAATGGCTTAAGCATAATTTACCCATGTTTGCACATCCAATTTATGTTCTTGGAGGTGTCTCTTTTTCTCGCTAGAGGTTGCTTTTTCAGCAATCAGCACTGGCTTTGTTACAAGGTCTTTGAGACTGGGTAATGGCTGGTTTCATACCTCTGCTTTGATATACTTCTGATTATACTTAATCGTGAGCGACCTACATACTGCAACAATATTGAACCATCTCATTGTTGAATACAAAACGTAAGTGTCTGGGCGCGATTAATATTAAGATTTGCACGATAAATCCTTAAACTCACGGAAATTATTAAATCAGATAATTACGATTCTAATCCGAACACAGAAACGTACGTTTTTGTTTTTGCCACAAAATCTGTCTCTCAAATTAAGTACAGACTTTAAAAGTTAAAACTAATTCAAATCCATTGTTGGTAAACAAAACTAGAGCTAAGGTTAATTTGGGTGTTTTTGTCTTTCTTCTAGATTTGTTGACAAACAAGTCAGAAGTCCCTCGATTAACCCGGAGAAGAAAGAAGAGGTTAAATCGAAAGAAGAAGAGGTTACGAAAACTTCGTCGAAAGATAAGAAAACGGAAGAGACGGAAGCGCCTGCGTAAATGGAATCGTCTGAAAAAGCACCAAAATCATAAGACTCGTACACTGGGGAATGAAGCTATGGAAGATAATTTAGTTATATCGCCGAATGTTATTCTTGCTCGATTGGATAATCTGTGATCTATCACTGTTGAAGGAAAAATAATTTAGTTATATCGCCTAATGCTTTTCTTGCTCGATTGGATATTCTGTGATCTATCACTGTTGAAAGAAATTTGTTGCAAATATGTCACGCGCGTTTTTTTACGAACTCTAGACTGAATGTCTTAGGCTTTTAATCGAGGTATATTCAGTCGCAATGTAGCCTTTAAGTACCCAATTTTGTGATAACAAAAACAACCAGGACCTGCAAATAAGGTATCTCGTGGCCAAAAAGCGTTGTTTTTCCTCACCACTTTTCTTTTGTAATAATAACCATAGACTAAGTTAGCTCGATAATAGCTCGAACCCGCAGTATATCAAACAGTGTGAAGGACGACCAATCAATGAGTCGTTCCCCATACCTTTTGAAAGACAACTGGCGGTTATTTGCTGACTCACGGGTTAATTGGCATTTTGTTTGGACCAATGGTTGTTCGAGAATCCCACAGTTCGTCATCCTTTGGATACCGTTTTGTTAACGGATTAATGCGGAAGTAAACAAAACATAAAGTAGGGCTGAGTAAGCAGGCGGTAAAGAAAGTTATGACATTTGTTTCACACGGTACTGAAGCACCTTAGCTCGATGCCAAGTAGTAACCATGACAACACAGCTATTATGGATAATTAAGCCTACATTGAACATATGCCCTGGGGGGGGGGGGGGGGGGGGGGGGGGGGGGG
>JAVFBX010227153.1:0-11025 GCA_034783855.1 Mopalia kennerleyi | reverse complement strand
GACGGAGACAAATACAAAATGTACAAACAGATCAGCTTCCTGTTCCCCTTTAGCTCTGAGAACACCAGGGTAACAGATAGCTCCTCTTTTCTCGCCTCTTACGATAGACTGAGGAAGCCTGGAGAGTATTCTTCAGGACTGGCCAACCTGCTCCCCCACGGGGCTCGAGTTACAGCATCCAATCAATCGCTCGGAAGCCGATTATATCCGAATAATCCGCCAAAGGTTACATTGCAACGGAATAGTAGCTGGGAATACAACTCTTGGCTAGCGAAGATGAGGTGTCGTTTTCATCTACGTTTTCTAATTGTAAGACGTTTCTTTCTGTTGCCCATAACATTAAAGTGTAAAAGCCCCGAAGTTCATCACCGTACTATAAATGAAGACTTCTCCGTCAATCTGACAGAAAATTTAATATTGCCCAACTTGTCTAAACCGTATACAGGAACAACCCGCCCACTCCGCTCCCCGCCTGCACCCTCGTAACAGATTCTCGTACAACCATGACGGTATAGTCTTTATACATCATTTCGGAGAAGGCAAGGTTGGTGTCATTCTCGCACAGACACGATCGATACATGGTAAAAGGTTTAAATGTATGATGAATTCGGGGCAGATATATGGTCATAAACAGTATAGAAGCAAGCCCCAAGGCTCGGAATCTCGCCCAAATATGATCTTTTAACAAGACGAAAAGCATCAGCTCCTAGTCAAACAACAAGCGCATGCTCAAGCTCACGTATATAGGCCAACACATCCGTTAACATTTTCGGTATAACTTAATACTATGCCTAAAGGACATCAACACCAGCTCACACAAATTTAAATTCTAGATACCTTCCATCCACAACCTAGAAATGATTGATATTTTATTTGTGTTTAAAAAAATAATGGAACCCTATAATTTCTTGTTACAAAGAAAATGGCTAACAGCGACTTTATTCTTTCAGTTATTATAAAGAGATAATATATAAACAAATAATATTTGCAAAATGAGATAGTAGTTCAAAGCAAAATCATCCTCTAATATTTGCTGCTGAGGTAGGGAAAAAGTCGAATGAAACGAAGCATAATTTAATTTCAGAGTCTATCGCGTGACAGTCACATGCTCATTGACAATTGTTTATTTTAGGGTAGTAAATTAGCCCAGTTACGCTTTAGGAAACATTTTGATTAAATTAACAACTTCAGTGGGATTATGCGGGTGTCAGATAATGAGGACTTTTCACATTAATCGTTGGTTTTTATGTCTGTAAGCTCATTACCCCAATCCCATGCATTTTATTCTCATCATGCAGGATTAACTTGTTATTTACACCAGCGAAGTGATGATACAAATTAACCCCTAGCGTGTAAAATTTTAAAATACACGTCCCGCGAAATATTTACATTTTGGTTAAAAGCGTCGCTGTATGGCGATACATTGTATTATAATGCGTTTGGCTCATTTATGCGGCCTGTGATGGTAAAGTTATACCGCTCTAAACAATTAAGTGTATAATCATTGGCGAACTGGCACAAACATCAATTACCTTTTCCAAATTACGGCCAGCATCTTTACAAAAAATGTCAGGAATATAATACAGCGGGAATCTGGGTGGATAAAAGCCAGAATAAATACTGACATGTCCCGGCAATTATTATACAACGCATATATAATAGCACTGTATAGTATATATTGCTAAAGTCGGTCCCACTTATGATCACAGAGAAGTAAGAGGCGACACACAGAGAGTTAACTCTTGTTTATTATTTCGCAAGGAACATTTTCTATCAACACCCTGAAAACGTGAGTAGTTTTTTTTTTATCTGAACAATCATTTTCTAGACTTAATCATATAACAGACTCTTACATCTTTATTGCGGGCAAAAGATGATTCTCCCCAAATATCAACGTATAGACTACATTTAACGGAAAAAAAGAGAAGCAAAACCATAGTCAACTTATATAACCTTCCAAGTTGTTAACAAAACTGCTGTTACATTTTGTGTGTAATTCCCATTTCCAAGGGTAAGTGAAAATATATGGTGGACTTTTTATGCAAGGAGTTGTTTATATATTGCTATCAATTAAAATGTTTTAAAACTTTATCAGTCAGGGCCGAACCAACACAAATATACTGAATAAAGTTATAACTGATACACATCATATACATACAGGTTTTGCTTCAGTGAGATCGCTGAATAAAAGCGGAATAAACCGTCCATACAATTTTCAACGAAAATATAGGAATGCTTCACAAATGTAATAGCAGTTAAGTTCACGAATAGATAAGTTAATTTGTATATGACTAAGTCTTTTTTGTTTTAGCTGTTTAATTTATTCTGTTTTATGTATGCCTACGTTTAGACAAACGTGCATAATAATCTTTGGATATGAAAAGAGATCCGTTTCAAATCCTTAATCCTATATATCGATTACATTCTCCATAAGATTACTATGTTCATTTGATTCAAGCAGCGCACCTCAAACGACTTCTTCTGTGTCTTAAAGACACCAAGACCCGTCTCGGGCTCACAGACTGGACTAACATAAGTTTATTGAAGTCTATGCCATATATAATACTTACAATAAAAATTATCAACAACTGTTCAACAATATGTCGAACTATTAACAAACAACCGGTTCCAGCTACATGTGTATCTTATTGTGCATTTTTCAATTCCAGTGTTAATTAAGCCAGTATATTATTTCACCCTGGGCTGCAAATCTGTTTGTGTGATAATGATAATATATTGACTTTCATTTAATTGACTGAAAATTTTGTTTTAAAAGAAACAGTTGGTGCCATTTAAATGGGTTAAGGAAATCACTCTCAATGCCTTAGGTAACTAAAAAAAAAAAAGAGGGCGGGGCCGTCATAAAACGCATCATGCATTGAATCCGTGTGGCAGTTTACCTCGCTTGAAAAAACTCTGGGCTCTCGTTTTATTATTGTAAATCACTGAATAGATAAGCTGCATACCACGCAGTTCAAATATTATTATACTTTAATGAAGTGGCCTGAAATTTGACAAAAATAAGACATTCACTCCTGTACAAGTTGTCTTATGGAGAAGCAGCCTTAACACTAGCGCCGTTATAAAACACGAACCAATTAAGATCTAATGTCTCTTATCTCTTTGGTGACCTTTAGAAGTTAGATTCCCCACCTGTATTACATATTTTGATTTGCATTACGATTTTTGACTGGTTGCTCGACGAAAACTCAATGGTGGTTAAGTTTCCACACATAGACTGTAACCCTAACCCTGCAACAGTGATTCCAGTGATAAGAACGATACTCGTCAACAGTGGTCGCAACACGCGTACGTGTAAAGCAGTTCGAGTGAATTCCCATTGGTACTTAAACCAACGTTTCAGGTGATAATGACTCGACACTCCAGATGGCTAACTGTGGGGCTTTGATGTAAGCCAGTTTTTCACAATAACCTTGGTCTCAATTGATCAACAGTTTGGGTTTCATTTTGATAACTAGCAAAACATTGCGAAACACTGAACAAGTTGACAATGTTACAATGCTACATTTAAATTTTATTGCAATTATTGATCACTTGCAACTGCATCACTTGTGCCTAATGCTTATTACAATAATATAGCCAAGGGTCTTTTTTTGCTTTCACAACGCCTCTCTACGTCAATGCAATTCAATTGCAGTTTTTGTATCATATAATAAGAATATAATACCGTTCTCAGCATCTTATAGCCACCGATGAGCAAAACCTGATGACTTTTTATAACCTATGATTAGAAATATTTTTTTCTTCAATAAAACTGTTTTATGCATAAAAACAAGAGTATATGCCAAACGATGTTTCAGTTTCACAGTTCCAAAATGAATACCTATATAATTTATAACCCGTTTTTAGTGTCATAATTGCATCTAGATAAACTCATATTTTGATGTTACAGTACCAAAATACCAGTGCAAATGAGCCTAATATGTCGCTGCCAGAATAGTAGTATAAATGAGCCCCAGGTGGTTGCCATAATACTAGCAGAAGTGGGCCTCATGGTTAAGGCATTATTCAAGTTTTTTTATAGGTGCACACCTAATATTTTGTTGCCCTAATACTAGTAGAGATGGGCCTAATATTTTGTTGCCATAATACTAGTAAAAATTGGCATAATATTTTGTGCCATAATACTAGTAGAAATGAACCTAATATTTTGTTGCCATAATACTAGTAGAAATGAGCCTCATATTTTTTCGCCATAACACAAATAGAAATGAGCCTCAGATTGTGTTGCCATAACACAAATAGAAATGAGCCTCAGATTGTCTTGCCATAACACTAGTAGAAATTAGTCTCATATTTTGTTTGCATAATACTAGTAGAAATAGGCCTCATATTTTGTTGCCATGGTACTAGTGCAAGTGTGTCTAATATGTTATTGGAATCATAGCTGTACAAATTAGCGTCATCGCTAATATAAAAGTCATACATATTTTGCTGTCACTAACCCACAATACTGGCATAAGTGACACTCATAGTTTGTTGACATAATAAAATGAAACAATACAAATACGCTCATATTTTGTTTCCCAACAGTTTAACCATGAAGATGATAGGCTACTTTTATGATATGACGAGTCTATAAGCGATTAATCGACAGCTTCGTTACTGCAGCGTTTCAATATTGATATAAATATGTTATAATGACATAGTTGACGGGCCTCTCTATATATATTAAGGCATTATGTAAGTTTTTTTAAAAGCGCACACCATTTAAACCAGATAATATTTAATACAAAACCACCATACTGTCATTTAATCGTTAAACTCCATTCTCAACAAAGATTTGGTTTGCTAGTGCGTTAATAGATATAGCCCTTTCACGTATGTCCGCGCCATTACAATGAAAGGAAACCCGTACGTGATAAGTACAAATGGCCAATAAAATATACAGGTAAGAAAAAGGGCAATGGTTTATTTTTTTTTATTTTTGTTCTCTTATAAAATATTTTTTGAAAACTTTTAAAATAAAATTTAAAAAATTGTACACCGACGCGAGGTATCCCAAGTAAAAATCTATGGGATGTTTAAATCCTCCTCCCATAATTGAATTGACTATAGGAGGTGTCGGTATTTACACTAAAGGATTGTTCGCGATCTCACATAAGTCGAGGCAGAGGACTAAGAGGAGTACATTGGTGGCCTGTATGACCTGTTTTACTTGGGAGAAAGGTAGATAGTGACCGCTCAATGACCACATCGAAAACCGATCTCAAATAATTATATCATTTTGTAAAATTACATGGTAATTAGACTAACATTGGACTCTTTCGTTGCAATAACATAATACTGAATTGCAATCACTACACAGATGCCCGGAAACGTGTACAGCTTTGTGGGCATTATAACCGATTTCGCATATGACGAAGCATTTAGTCGACTATTATCCATACCCAATTTACGGGATGCATTTGTCTATCTCTCCCTAAACAGTTTATTGTTAAATCAATTTACATTGTCCGACAGCTCAATAGTATCCTATAGAATTATAAAACCCATGACAGGTTTGGTATTTTCCCTTCCCTAATTGATAAATAACGACAGATGGTGTGATATGGTAATCTTCAGAAACCCGATGTGATCGCTACACTTATTTGTCACACCAACTGGCTTCAATCAAGCTGCAGATGATGTATGGTTATTAGTCTTAGTTAAGGGTATAAAAACTTTCACATTTACGCGAGTTGTCATTGATGTATTTGGCTTTCGAATAAACAACATCGACATTTTGCTTAAGACAACTTTTAGAGATACAGATCTAAGCTATAAGAAGGTAAGTCAGTTCCCTATATATATTCAGCATACACCGGGTGAAGTTCCGTTAGTAATTAGGACCACTTTCCTCTCTCCAATAGGCCCACAGGGTCATCAGGATAATTAATGAAATGGTAATCACTAGGAAGGGTTTATCCGGGGTAATTGTCCACTGAAGAGGAAATCACAGCCAGCCAGACATTGTAACCACTTTGGGGGACACAACGAGTTAATCATCACTGTGTAGGAGGTTAATATAGCCCATACAAACAACTGTCAATTTTGCTCAGATTAGGAAACATACACTCTTAAGCAGAAGAGACCGAACAAAAGTACTATTTAGAACAGTCAAAAAAGCAGGTCTGGCTCTTCGTTGTGTTGATTTTCGTTTTGAAATTCGAATTTATTTTCATAACAAACCGTAAAAAATTACAATCATAGACGACAAACGCAAAAAAACAATATATATGTATGTCGACAGTGTTCTATTTCCATATTATAAATCTGAAAGCCAATGATGCATGACGAAGCATAGTATTAATAAAATTGTTATTTTGGGTTGTTTTTTTCTTAGTTGCTCAGTGTTTGTAATGTTGAAGACAGTGCCAAAAACGGAATCTGACCGGAACAAGGAAGAACTGTAACAACGATGTACCAAAACAAATATCATCGGCAACATATTTGATAAGAAAAGTGAAATGTAGTTCAATAAACAGATCTTCTTTTGTCTATTTCAGATGTCTTCGCCGTGGTTATGTGTTACGTTTTTACCACTTCTTTTTCTGTCGGTTCATTCTACGATTCATTGGGAATGTCTGGCGCCTAACGTGGAGAAATGCGAGAGCGAAAACATAAAGCGAATAACAGACGCTGTAGCAGAAAGTCAACCAAATTATGAAAATATCTGCAAGTCTGTAGAGGTAAGTGTTACGTGGCGATTGATTTATACTATCTCAAGTTTGATTTAACGTGTTCCTTAAGTTTTGTGTCTAAAGCCATTCGTTAGACGCATTCATTTAGATGACAGAAATAGATATTTCGTTTGATTCGACAAAAAGTCTGCGTTTACAAAAATCCCGTGTTGTTTTTAACACGCTTCGATTTAGTGTAATCTGAAAAATCGAATGGGCTAATCTCATGTACGAGCGAAGTTATAATAGCACAATGGCCATGATCGGTGACCATGACACCATCAAGCAATGGCAATGATCCGATGGCGCCATGACTATAGTAAAATATCTTTCTGTGACCCAGATCTATCGTCATTTTCATCGAAATCTCCATTGTAATCAGTATCGTCATCTCCATCGTCATCCACATCGCCATCTCTATTGTATCTCTATCGTAATCGTCATCTCTATCGTCATCTCTACCGAATCATGGTTTAATCGCATTGAGAGTCGTATCCTTTCGCTATCATCATCTTATGTGTAACAACTAAGTTAACAACTTTTGTTGTAAAAGATTGACTGTTATAAGTAGACCAATACTATGCCTAATTAAGAAAATAAACTATTCGTATTGTTTGAATCGTCCGGCAGGAGCTGATCAATTGTGCCCAGATAGACTGTGGTGGAGAGGCCTGGGATCCCACTAACGATTACCTCACCAAGTTACTGGATTATTCCAAGGCTACTGGGCTTTGTGGAGGCCCTGTACAGAGTAAGTGCAACATGCGACTCCTGTTCTTGGAATCGAACAACAATCGATGTACTGTGAATAAATTCTGATTCAAATATACGAAACTAACAGTATTCTATGAAATGTACATGGAAACAATTTCTAATTCCAATATACGAAAGTAACATTAATTTATGAAGTGTAAACAATTTCTGATTTCTGTTAATGCCGGATTTTTGTTATTTCAGCAAATTCCTGCGCTGTAAAGGTCAGTCAAGGTTGCCTTAAGAAAATGGGGCTGTATATGAAAAAGATCGCTGACCCGTGTATCTATTATGGTATGTATGCGGGTTGTGTCATTAAATCTGGACCTAGATGTCGGGATGATATCACTACAGCATACGTGGAGGAAATGAAAAAGCAAATACGGGAAAAAATGCCTACTGTGTTCGGCTCAACGACTGTGGACATGTGCCCGAGGTGGCCACGAATGTACCAAATGTTTCTCAGTCAACGCGGTTAAATGAACATTAAAATAACAAGTCTCTTTACCTACATTTGACTCTCCCCATCATAGGCTATATCATTGTTCTAAATATATCCTGCCCTGTGTGTAGACAACATGTCTATATAAGTCGGGAAGTCATCGACCATTTGTATTAGCAAACAGAAGTTAAATTTGATAATCAGCTGTATTTCACAATAATGCAATATAATTATTCCTTCATAAAGCAATTATTATTTCGAACCACCGGGTAATAAAACATTCTAAAATATTACCTGTGTCCAATGGTTTTTTTGTCATCTATCTCGTGTTTCTTCGCTTATATTTGTTCTTCTCTGGCTCATGGTTTGTTATAACACAGTGTGTATCTCGTTGCTTGTAAGAAGTGGGCCAATATTTGAAAAAAAAAACCCACTTATTTTCTCCTGTGTTGGTTTTTGTGTTTGTTTTATCGGGGATCAAGCCGGACTAAGTATCTACGATTTTTTTCTCTTACATGACGGCGGGGTACGTCCAATGGGTTCAGCAAACCACCAGAATCGACAACACTGGTAACAAAGACAAGACGGGACGAAAGCAGTACAATCAAAGGCAGCAATCCAACGACAACACAAAAAGATCGGCTTTCTGTTGCGCTTTAGCTCCAAGAGCTCCAGGCTAACAGTAAGCATCCTCACAGCCCTCCGCTTTTCACTCGTGTGACTCTAGGCTATAAAGATATAATCCAAAATGGCCGAGCATGCATGGGGCTCATTCCTTGACCTAGCTTTGTCTCTAAGATTTAACGTCGCACTCAAGGTTTTTTTATTCAGATGACGGCGTGTTCAGTTCAGGGTTAATCTCAGTGTTAAATTCATCCTGGACTTTAGGCGCTTTCTCAGACATGATGCAGGGCATATTGCCTTATTAAACACGAACACTCACTCTTTCCAGTTTCATTATTCTAGTATTGATATTGGGCCAAATTCCAAACTTTGTTCATTTCACATTGAGTCAATAGGACTGACCAATGGCGAAAAGGGAAGATAATACGTTACTCAAATAACCCGAAGTCTCGCCTATGACATTGACTAAAATAACAGGATATGAATATTTAATTATAATGTATGGCACTGCCAGTTAAACGAGTGATATATACTATCTGTCTTTTCAGATACTGACAAACCCCATTCCCACCAATGAAAATGGTAATAATTCTTTACAACGATTGTGACAGAGGTCATGCATCTCGATTCAGATGCTTTAGTCACTATTACTGATAAAACCACAAAACATCAATCATTTCTCCGCTCTTCAAATGTTTCCTCATGCTCCCGATAATAAAAAGCGAAATAAGAACATTCTGGATCAACTAATCGGATTGCCGAACATGACCTCTGACACCGAAACACTCAAATCAATAATTCAAAGAATAGCATAGAAACAGGTGTTACTGACAAACAACACACAACAATGGTTTAAACGAATTGATTTTTAAAAAGTGTACAAATTTGCCTTCAACAACAGTTTAGTTAGTTTGGCGTAACACTATATATAATAGCTAGAACAGAATCAAGCTCAGTATATTATCGAATTAACACCCTATTTTAAACAAGACTGCATGATTTAAAAGACTATTAGAGATACACAACTCTGCCATTTTATTAAAACCGGAAGCGGACTCACCTCCATGCCTAACCTACAGCCCGCTTGGTCATAAACCAGGACCATTCTGAACGACATAATGTAATGGTATCGCTAAAATAGCGTAAATTGTGCAGTCGTCGTAAGCGATTTACCGCTGTTTAAATAAACCAGTACTATGCTATGATGTCATTCAACTGGAAATCAAGCCAATTCATTTTTTAAAGATACCAGAGTCACCCCAATCAAACCTTTTTCATCCTTCTTAAAAGAAGAAAATGTTCCAATTTATGTTGACCTATATAACACATTTTAAAATTTTGAAGCATCTGTTTTTTTTATTTTTTTGCTTGGGGTTAAAAGTAGAACCCCTTCGTGACTTCCTGGTAAGACAGTGATGGCGTAGGTTGAACCAAAATTTCCCAAACAGCGTTGAAAAGATAGATAGCACTTGATGGTTACAGAATGGAGCTCTGCATGTACGATTCCTCGGGTCAGCAGTAGATATACGAGTCACCTAGACCACTCGGCAAAACGTTGCTTTGATACGAACGAGTCTTAGCCTGGGGAATTTTTAGTCCAATTAAATAGGCCGTCGACGTTAGATATTTATCATTTGGACATTGACAGTACCTAGACGTCCTATCCTTCGATTCAATTTATGTAACGGGTTTTTGCGCAACACACTTTGTGCACCGTTAAAAAACCGTACAGAACGTGTTTAGCAATCCATTTCTATCCCCAACATTGTATTTTTCGGTAAATTCCAACCGCTTCAACTATCGCGAAGTCAAGGACCCTGAGTCTGACTGTCAAAGATTTGTTTATGCAAAAACACTGCCAAACGCTGTGGAACTTATCGCAAAATACAATGTTGGGGATAGAAATGTATTGCTAAACACGTTAACTTCACAGTTTAAATTGAGTAAATCGGTAAATTAGTTCTGTAGTTTTTAACGGTGCGCAAAGTGTTTTGCGCAAAAATCCTTTACGTAAACTGAATCGAAGAATTGTTCAAATGATATAATAGACGGCCTATTTAATAGGACTAAAAACCATTGAACAAAATGGTATCCTCAAAGAAAATTACAAATAAGCCTTTGTGTGAATCTTTCCTAACTTTAAATTCATCTGAGTGTGATCAATGCTATTTCTAACAGATGACGATAAATGAACCCAAACTCATGCTGCTAATGGAAGATACACACTTATTTTCATTGAAAATCCTTTCCAAATTAAATTATGTCACAACAAGCCTTTACTTTCATATATTTTGTAAAACGAGATTTTACAGAATTTTAGAAGCGCACTCGAGTTCAGGTTATAGAAGGGGCATGTGCAAAGCTATTAAGAATATTTAGTTTCACTGTCTCGCATAAACCGCCTAGTATGGCAAGCCGTTTTATCACTTCTACATTTATTCTACATATGTGACCCGGCATAGCAAAATGAGTCGCAGTGACCCTATTTTCTTAATTGATGTTTTAGTACAATCGAAAAGACAA
>JAVFBX010227142.1:0-11025 GCA_034783855.1 Mopalia kennerleyi | reverse complement strand
GGTTGACCTGGTTTAAGGATAAAGAGTTAGAACAATGCCTGGTTTACCTGGTTTAAGGATAAAGAGTTAGAACAATGCCTGGTTTACCTGGTTTAAGGATAAAAAGTTAGAACAATGACTGGTTGACCTGGTTTAAGGATGAGTACTTAAAACAATGATTGGTTGGCCTGGTTTAAGGATAAAGAGTTAGATCAACGACTGGTTGACATGGTGTCAAGTCAGGACAGTGTGTTTATTATACAAGTGGGTAAAAGTGTGGATTTGAACATTTTATATAAAAAATGAAATTCAATAGTCTGAGAATTATTCTGCTTGTATATCGGCTCTTTGTACTTCAATTGGCACGTTATATATTCTTTGGGTTTATTTTTATCGGCCTATTCTATTTATATGCTCTATCTGATTTACATAACATATTAATAAAGCCTATCTTCAAGATAAAGGAACAGAGTTAATCTATTTTCTCGTTGCCTTGTATCTGCATCGAATCTTAATTTATCTTTCACGCATGACTTGTGCACAGTATGGACAGATACACTAACTCTAAGCTAATTCACACGGTCAAGTGATTTTATACCTTGTTTGACAAGTCGGCAAGCTTTTAGTGCAAACTACAGATGTATGAATACATACATTTTGATAAATTCAGAAACCCAATAAAAAATACCTTAAATTGTTTTATAGCATGTATTAAGATTAAGAGATTACCCATTAAAATTTTATGGATGAATTGAAGTTTTATGGAAACTTGAATTGTTATTTATGTGGCTTGCAAACAAACGGCTGTAAAAGTTTGTCTCCAAATTACTGGGTGGCAATGTTGTTTACGTAGAATTAGAGAAAGATTAATTTTCCAACATAGCATGTGGTTAGCGAGTGCGCTTACTAATCCTACTTCGATGTACCTTTCAAAGGATCAAGACTGTGTGTCGAACCTCAGGTATATGAGTGAGACACACAATGTTGCAACGGCAATCGTGGGCTGGTTTTTATGGGGTTTCCTCTTGGTTTTCCACCATAATTAGGCAAGGAACAGTATGAAGTGGACAGTTCATCGTCATATAAGTGAAATACCCTTGAGTATGAAATTAAACCCAAATCAAACAAACAAACAAACAATTCAACTTAACATGAGGCCAGCATTCTTTTGTATTACAAGCACATGTTTTAATTGTCCTGGTTGTACTTTTGTCATTAGTTTTTCTACTCAACGCCTTGGCATGCATGCAACATGTGGCCCATTGCCAAATCACTGGCAACAAATTCAGTACTCAATGGCCATGGAACCATGTTGTTAGGTTGAAAAATAGTAAAGAATACAATGAAAACATCTTGGGAAGGTCTTGGAATCATTCAAACAAATTCTTGAGACCTGGGTGGAGGGCTGCAAGGGAGCTTCCTGTTGCCCTGGTGCTCACGGCGCTAAATGGCAACTCGAATAATGATCGATAAGTGATGTCGTTGATTTAACGTCCTGTGATTGTCTGTTACAATCGATGTTACCTTCCCCATTGGACTGGAAGATAATCTTAAATATGGCGTTAAACCATAGAATTAGCCAGAAATCAAGCAGAAGATGTCTCAAATCACCATTTGTATGTATTGATGTAAATCATTGTCCAAATTGCAATACACAGGTAAATACAGAGATAATCACCCGTTACCATACTGACATTTATTACAATACTTTTATAACTGAAGAAAAAACAAATTAACACTTATATTCTACTTTTGTCCTAATTTTAAAACAGAAAATAAACACTTCTATTGCTCTATCTTTTGATGTTAAGAACAAGATGTAAACACTTTGTGTCTCAGAAAGTCTGATGATGGCAAAATAAACCGTGGAAATATTGAAGTCAAAATGAGTCTTTCGTTCTTCAGAGTAACACTACTCTTGTACTACGATATGTATAAGTTTAAGTGCATATTATTATACATGTACACCTCACTGTCCTTCTCTGTGATATGATATACAAATTACAATTACCCAATATTCTACGATATTGGACACTTCTCTTTCCGAGTTTTCTGATAGCACTGATATGACGAAGACTTTATCTTGGTTAACCAGCAGGGATAAACAGTGGCCGACAATTTGACTGACGTTGACTGATATTTCTGACGCAAAAATAGACGATTTATTTGAACAAAAAACAAAATGTCACAGTTTAATTGAGTCCCAAAACAAGCGAAACTGTTTTGCGAATTTGGTTGTGGGAAAATGAATAAGAGCTGAATTTGTTAGAATTGGCGTCTTTCTGATCCAAATGTTTATCCTGTCAACTTAGTAATCAGCATTAGAACAGAAGATGGTAGCTAACACGAGTGTGGGTGTCTAGAAGCCATATAAACGTCCTTTAAACATAGGTGACCAGCACTTAAAAATAACTTTATTCTTTTTCATTTAATTTTCCTTTATTCTAGTTTCTGTTTCATTTTCTCTTCTTACTTTTATTCATTCATACCGCCTTAGGGCAAAGGAGTCCATTTTAATTGAAGATTGACACCAGCTGTTTGAATTGAAATCCAAAATTTTAAAATTTAATTTAATTACTCTATTCACCTCAGGCGTTCTATATCTTTACCAGTGAAACATTTTATAGCCAATTAAGAAATAAAATGTCTTTTATTAGGAACTTTCAGAAACTTGAAGAATTAAAAGTGAAATTAAATGTATGATGTTATTGTTTAATTATAGTTTTATGGGACACATAGGTAAATTGAAGTGATCCTTGATTTTTTTCACCCCCAACTTTCTTCATATTCACTCATGTACTGAGAGATGTTATACAATTGCTGTTGTTTTCCCACCTGGTCTTTTATTGCAGGACGGGAAATTGATGAGCGTCTCAAATATTGTCTTCTTGCAAGTTCTTGAAGGCTTAATCAAACTGCTGACAAAAGCAATGCGTTTCTTTTGTCGTTCGTCTGATGCTGCAAATATAAATCAAAATTTTGTGTCGCTTTTGATAAATGAAACATAAAAGTTTTACAGTGTATCCAAAGTGGTTTGATTACCTGGGGAAAGTTTTGTCAGTTTCCGTTGACTAATGATCGAATCAGGTGTGACTTTCAGCCCAGTTTGTTATTAATCCTTCAAGGTGTTAGCACTTCAGTGAAAGTGGAGCTTTAACCTTAAAGTACACGCTCATCTTGAGGCCTTTGCTCAGGGGCTGTTCTGTTTATAAGTTTTGTTAACAAAAGAGTAACATATTACAAGGAAAATATTTTGATCAGTTATGTTAAAATTTATTTATTAAATTGATCGGTTATTTTTTAAAAATTTTAAAAACTCAACTATGATCAATAATTGACAGATTTTGATCAATAATGACAAACCACTAGCATTTATTTCTATTCCTGTTCTTCCATTACTATTACATGCCAGCAATTTGGTAAAATGTAGAAACTTTTTTATATAAAGGGGGCGGGGGGGAGGGGAGGTTAGAAAAAGTATTGCACTTATATGATGGTGATGTACTTCAATACAATATTAAATGTGGTCAATAACAATGATTAAATGTGAAGCTATTTTCTCTGCTCATAATCTCGTGCTTAATACAGTCGTGGCATAGTGGCTAGCATGGGCATTTACTAACATGTGATCGAGTCCATAGTTGACCATGAGGTTTATGAGTGAGTCAGGTGAAGTGGCTATCGCATTTGCCAGGGGGGTGGGGGATGTATGAGGTTTCCCCTCGGCTTTCCATCGTAATAAGTCAACACACAGTGTGAAGTGGACAATACGTCTTCATATAAGTGAATTTACCCTGAGTACGATGTTAAACCAAAATCAAACAAATCTGATTACATATTAATTAGTATGTCTTTTACATATATTAATTAACATGTACAGGGGTTCATAGACGTCAAAATATTGAGATTTTTACTGAACAAATTCAATTTTTTTAGTGACATATTGAATTGTTTTCATTTTTTAAAGCCGAACTATTTATTTTTATCATACGTGAACATTAGAAATGGAGTCTGAATTGAGTTTTTTTAAAATGATGCGTTAAAATGATTCTCAAATTAAGTTTATTCTCCAGCTTAACTACCATTTAGGGTAGTTAAACTGGGCGTCTATGAACCCCTGCATGTATTTGTTCGGCCAGTTCATCATTCATTCATAATTTGTAGCTATATAAGTATACTACATTTTCTGCGAATGATATATTTAACATTAATATAACTTTAAGTAACAATATTTCAACCTCATTTTTTTTTTAAAGAAATAAAAATAAAGAAAACCCTTAGTGTGTGTTTTATTTCCCATGATATCATAAATTAGTAAGTCCTTCTTCACTAATTGACAAAAGGAGATACAATTTTTTTTTTTTTCATTTTTGTGGATTTTATGATAAGTGTGAACAAATAGTAGCTATAATACTACAGTTACTTCCTAATTATCTCATTTTGGGGCACTTTAAATTTTAAAAATAACAACATTGTAATGTTATATGAAGAAGGCTTTAGATGAAAACCCTAATTATATAGGCTTTTATTCATGTTATTATAAATTATATACATGTAGTCTATCATCAGATAATTGACTGAAGAAAATAAAATGAAACTTGTACGGTCCCGGCTTCGGTCATTAGGTGCATCAAAGGGGCGTTGGTCTATTTTTTTTGATTCTCGTCTTTCTTCTATTGATTGCGATCTTTCCTTTGTTTTGTCGTCAGTTAAGTTTTTATCGGGGATCATAACAATAAAAGATAATGTAATGGTGATTTGGGACTTGTATTGTGTCTTGATCATGCATTTCAGGGTGATAATGAAGTCGCGTCTATATATAGGAATTTTATCTAAATTTAGAATCTGTAATTGCAACTTTTTATCAGTAATAGCTCAAACCTGCTATTTTTATGTCAGCAAAATATTCATTTGTGAATAAAGCCGTCCTTCTGTGAACTTATGCGGGTTCATTATAAGAGTATAGTGCTGTTAAGTTATTCTGGTTTAAATCAGAGCTAATCTATGCTCCTTACAACATCCAATCAAGCTGGGTGTGATTTACCTGTTCAGAGGTTTCTTATTATGTGTAGCTTGTTTTACAGGTGTACATGTAACTCTGATGGATGCTGTGATTTTCTTGGTAGAGTTTTCCCGACAGTTTAGGCAGTCCAAATTAGTCTAAATTCTTTTAGCTTTTTTTGTCAGCGTTTTATAAATTCAAGGATTATTAGGATTAAAATTTCGAAGAAATGCCAATCAATTTTATTACAATGCTATGAGCTTAACAACAACAATAACAATTGTAAGGATGTTGTTTTGGAGGCAATATAAAAAAATGTCGATCTTTTCTTCTAAGTGCATGTACAACTAAGGTGTTTGTGTCGCACGTCTTGGGTCTATAAGCCAGCTTAAGGAGGCCTTTCGTTCCATGTTAAATCTAATAATTAGGCAACTAAGGGGCTCAAAACTCGATTTAACTTTTCTTGAAAACTGGCATCCGTCAGCTTTTTGTGTATAACTCGATAAAACGCTTTTAAAGCACATAAAGTCTTTCAGTATTGTATTTTTTCGATTCTTAAGATGATGATTTTTCTTTAAAGTTGACAAAAAACACTCTTTTTAATGTGGGCTAGGTTAAGTGAACACTGTAACCATAAAATATTGATGCTGGCCGTTTCTTTCTCTGCCCCATGTAATCTTTATTATTGTTTAAAACTCGACATCACAAGGTTGCCATTTTATCGTCATAGCGATATAATACATCAAGAAGCATCATTGGTTAAAACATGATTTTATTTGTTTGTGCCAAGCAGATGTAGCCTTAAAGTATCTTTGCAATTATAAGTTTTGCAACAACAAAAATCTGCCAATCCATTTGTTGATAAATTTTCCAAAATAAGATCAACAAGTGTTGTACCAGGATAAATTAATTATTTACTACGGAAAATTTCAAACGCAAAATATATTTTTAACGTTTAGAAAGAACCTTTTTTGCATGCCTCCAGGGGGATTTGTACTCCAAGTTTAGATAGTCAGAAATTCCCATCAAGATTTAGAACAATACAGATTCTCTTGGTTGATAGAAACAGCCAAACTTTCAAAGGCTCTTTGGGTGACTAGAGTCAAATTTCTATACTTTTTAGTTGGGATAACAAACGTTCTGATGATAATGTTAAATTTCCTGCTAAGATGGGAATTTTCTCAATTTAGTTGCCATCCATTGAAATCTGAATTTTCCCTCGCAAGCCTTCATTATTTCCTGTGGAAATCTATATTTTTGTCAATAATGATGGCCACGGACGCTAATTTTTGTTATTCCCTATAAATAAACTTCTGCTTCATTTTTTTTCCCTTCATCATGCTCAAAACAAAGAAATTGATGAATATGTTGATGCCATATCCCATGATCCCGAGTTTCCTGGTAATACAAATTTACATCACAGGTGGTTGGATGGCAGCTTCCTGTTGCCATGGTGCACGAAGACCTAAGGCATTACAAGAAACTGATCTGTTTTGTGATATATTTGTATTGTTTTTCTTATTAGCTGGTTTCCTTAAGTGAAACAACCTTAGGTACGGAATCAAACCCCAATCAAACAAACACATCAATTTACATTTGTGAATTTTGTGTGCGAGTTTGGAAAGACTTTCACCAAGCAATGAGAATATGAGAAATTTGTTTTTCTGAGAGTTGTAGCCTACCCCTATTATTTTGAAATACCCTCGGGCTTCACAAAGCTATGTGTCTTGGGATATAAGACGGAGAAAATCTTTGTCTTAATGGTGTAACTTATGTGAAATGTCATCAGTGGATCTAGGGGTAGAGGTATTAAACTTTGATGGATGTTGTCAACGGTTACCCACATAGAGTATGTTGTTGTTGTAATGTTTTGCTGATTCTAAGGGCCTTTCTCACCCGAGAGAAATTGATGTCCCTAAGAGAGGCTGCTGAATATTTTAATATCTGATCGTGAAATTTGCAGAGCGAAGAGAGTGAGATAGGGAATCTGTTGTGATAAATAGCTATCCAGGAATCGTCATGTCGCGGTGTACTCTTCTCATATGTGGCCTAAAGACATTGGCACTCGGAGAACATCATGGGATTAGGATTAAGAAAACAGATTATGGTGATAATGTTTTAGTTCAACCAGGATTTAAAGTTTTTTTTTGTTCAGTACAGCTTTTTATGATGATATTGATGCTATCAATATTTATTATAAATATAATTACTCCTCTGTTCCTCTTATCAATATCTATTGATTCAGTTTATACTCTACTCATTCCAGTCTTTCTAATTCAAATTTTTTTATTATTATTATTGTCTAACCTTAATTGTTAGAGTGCGCCCAAGGGCTTGGGCAGAGGGGTGTCCACCCATCCTTTGAACATTGAAAAATTGCCTCACTTGGACACCCTATTTTAAGAAACTTTAACATGCAGGAGATAGGGAAAGATACTTAAAAAGTGAAGCAAAATGACCATTTTGGACACCATACTTTTGATTTGTTGCTATTAAAGACCCTGATTACGCCCCTACACTGCCAACATGGGAGTGGAATACCTTGAAAATAGCATTTAATCAGATCAATAAATGTGGCTTTTTTTTAGTTTGATTTTTATGTATTTAAATATACTTACTTATACATATAGGTTTACACAGTTTATTGATTTCAAATTTTGTGTATCATGTACCAGTTTCAAGAAACTTTGTCGCACATTCATAAGAACTGGCAGGAAGGTTGGGAGTGAGTTGCCCTTGTTCTCTCTCGAGTGGTAACACGAAGCGGATCTGTTTGTAATGTGTTTGTATTACATCCTGTTTTACTTCTATATTGTCGTCATTTGTTTAACAGTAGTGCCGAGGGTGGTTTACTTCACCCAGTACTATTGTTTCGTGACATCTTTATCACACATTAGCTTTGTTTGTGGGATATACTCTGTACTTAAGGTTATTTGACTCAATTGATGGACACCAGCCCATGCCAATGAGGGAAGGAAATGACACTTGATGCCACCTAGAATAAACAATCCCCAGACCACAAAGAAATACCTGAGCGGCTTATAGTACTAAAGGGCCCGCGGCCGTGGCGTACTGGTTAGTGAGTGCCAATGAGAGAAAGAGACCACACTTTATGCCACCTGGAATAAACACTCCCCAGACCCCAAAGAAATACATGAGCAGGTTATAGTACTAAAGGGGCAACACGAAGCAATTCTGTTTGTGATATCTTTGTGTTGTGTCTTGTACTTATCCTGTCTTTTAATTGATTATTGCCATACATCTTGTGCTTCACCTTTAGGGCTGGCGGGTGTGACGTAGTGGTTAGCAAGTGCGCTTCCTAACGCCTACTTTGATGTATCGTTCATGGGATCGAGTCCATCTGTCAACCCTCAGGTATATGAGTGAGTCACAAGATGTGGCTTCAGCAATAGCGGGGGTGGTTTCCTCTCGGTTTTCCACCATAATAGGACAAGGAACAAATGTGAAGAGGACAGTCCGTCGTCATATAAATGAAATACCCTTGAGTACGACATTAAACCCCAATCAGACAAACAAACGAACAATCCTTCACCTTTAGGACAGACATGCTGTAAAACAAGTGAAATAACCTTACAAGCTTACATCCTTCAAGGCCACCCCCCCCCCCCTCCTCGTAAACAAAATGTCTTCGGAGTAAAAGACAGGTCCTAAAGAGACCACACACCACTAACGGATCATCTCAGGGACATGTTGCTGGCAAAGTGGGGCTAGAAATGATCACATCCAGAACTTTCCTCTAGGTATATGTCTTTTATTCAATATTTACCAATCTTTTCTCTTTTTTTAATTGTTGATAAATTTCAAATGTGACGTGTTGTTCTACGTGTGGAGAATAGCTTTTAGAGGTGATCCCGTTAATCTGATGTTAAAAAGAAACCCATTGACGTAAAACATTTGTTCAGATATTCCAAGTTTCCACATAAGGAAAGGATAGTGACGTTGATAGATATTAGACGAGGTAAATTTCCGTCGAGCAGTTGCAACCGAGTGCGCCTGTTAAAACCAGCAAGCAGTGCAATGTGGTTAGCTTTATTTTTTGGACAAATGTTTTTCCTCTGTTATATATGGCCAGTTCATCCCCTATCGGTCTGAATGTCTTCAACAGCGAGCAGAAGGATTCGTGATTTTGACAGTCTGCCGAAGTTCTAGTGATTTGTCTTGGCTTGCAGAAATGTCAATCCTCGCTGCAAAAACTCCCCTTTGATAAATGAATTTAATGCTCTTGCATATGCTGTATGGGACTCGAGAGTGTTCAGTAACGGGCTACTCCACAACCAACTTCCGTGATTCTTCCTAGACTTTTTTCCTGTAACGAATGATTTTTCTGTTTTCCAGGGTTCCCTCTTTTTTAATCGAATTATTCAGTCTGTCTTAATTTGATTAGGTAACCTCACTATATGTCACTCTGACAATTGTACAAATGGAAGAAACTAAACAGATCCACATTTGATATATACATGTACATGTATATTTTAGAAATATATAGCTACATAATTTTTTTTTCAAGTTAATTTTCACCGAAATATTAAACCAGTAAATTGTTTGCATAAGATAGGATGAGATTGTTTAATAAATGTACTATTTGCCCTTTTCCTTAAAAAATTCCCCTCCCCCAAACTGGGTAACAGAAACTGAGTACAGAGACGTTGTTATTACTTCTTACCAGAGACTGATTAATTCTCGACTTTAAAAAGCCAATCACTCTATATCCTAAACCTTAACTAAATTAATGTAGTTCTATACAACTGAGGGGCAAAAATGAAATTCAATATGAGCTAGTGGACCCATTCTCCTAACCTAAAACATCATTCGTCTTATCCAATACTCCTCTCCCTCCCGAACAATTTATTACGATGATTTAAGAAGTTTTGTTTTTCTAGATTGCGATATTCTAATTTTCTTCCATAGATTGGTGCTCCCCGACCTAACAGTTATCATTGCTCGCTTCATGATCTATCTTTCCTAACCAATTTCTTTGATATTGCTCATTCCTGGACCGTTCTCCCGTCTGTAAGATTATGTCATGTGACCTCTGTCAGCAGATTGATGATATGCTTTCATTTTTTTTCTTTTTTTCCGTAGACTTCCTGTCCCACTAGTTTTTTTCAACGCTCATTGAAAGGAAATCCGTTGGCATAACAATATTGTTTTGAGAAAAATTGCTGAGGGTCCAATGACTTTGGCATTGTGTCCCTGACATGCACAATTACGGCATATCTCGCTCTCGTCCCCTATTACAGATTTATCTCCACTTGACACGTGATTAGCGCGACATCGCTATTAAAGTCCATCCATGATTTATGATCAGTGGTCAATCGTATCCAGGAATTGCAAAATGAAGAAAAAAAAAAAAAAGATGTCTAGCATAGACCATTTGTTAAAATCATTCAACATTTCACCATGCCTTTCGTGTCTTCCATTGTATATCGGCTAGATTTAATAGAAAAGTTTATTAAAGATCTCCATAGAAATGCTTTTTATAATATGAAAAAAATATGAAGTTTATTGGTTTTTTAATCCGTTCCAAAAATAAAAAAATAATTTTATACTGTTGGTTTGAACTGCATGAAGTTGATAACTTTTGTATTAGGCTATTCCTGTTATGTTGTGAGACCTTGTTACTCCCTTACTAGTAGAACTGATGGAAACTATGGTTTAATTTTTGCCTGTACATCTGTAGCACAATCTGTTTTCAGTACTTTTCCTTAACGTTTCAAAAGGTCAAACCCAAAGCCTGTACACAACTTTATTAGACCTAAAAAAAATGTCTTGTTTCCTCTAACCCGACCGACCCTACGAAATACCTTTCCAAATTGTCATATGTGGTAGCAAAATCGTTTTTTGTAATGTTTTTCGGTCATACAAGCCTCTGTATCAGTTTTATTCAATATCTACTGTTTTGTACAATGTCTAAAAAAAAAAAAAAAATTGACAAAATAAAAAAAAAATCCTGCCTGCCTAGCCCATTTTTTTTCAGGCCGTTAGAGGAAACAAAGCATTTTTTTTTTAGGCCTTTTCATGAA
>JAVFBX010227131.1:0-11026 GCA_034783855.1 Mopalia kennerleyi | reverse complement strand
CAGGATTCGATGATTCAAGTGGTTTCGGTGTTCCTCTTTAATGGATGATAACTAGAGTTATGATCGGGTTAGGAATAATGTTTTCTAATTTAAAAATAAATTAATAACAAGAATAAGCTATCAAAAACTATATAAAAAACTATGATGGTGTTAGAATATACTTTTACCGGTACTAGTCTACTTTTAAATGAATGTAGATTATAAATATGTTTATATAATATATTATATAAAAAAAAATATGGACCAAAAATTAACCGAAATACCCTTAATATAACAGTACCAGTCAACCAATTCAGTAAATAAATACATTTATTTTTTTTACCCCTGAGTTCTACGTCAATAATAAATCCAATAAATAAATATATGTATTTATTTAAATAAACAAATAAATAACTTGCAAAGAAACCCACTGTACCTGCGTTTAGTATAGTTTACATTTAGCGGAAGATCACGTCGATCTGTAAGAAATTTTGAATTATATTAATACTTGGTTTCCACATTAGTCATTAAACCTGATAGATTAAACTAAAATACTTAGAAAAATATTGCTCTGATGGAACCCTTTAAGGTTCTTGAGTCATGGCTTTTTTGGAATCGTATGGAATCCTCACAGCAACTATTCCATGTATTATTACTCCCTATCTTAGCATAACAAAGAACCGTTTTTGTCCTTACGTTTCCATTTAGAACCATCTTCTTTTCTAAAGAACCCTAAAAAAAAATCATTATTTCTAAGAGTGTAGCCAGAGTATTCCCACAAATCATTGAGTATAACTTTCAATAGTCCGCATGACGTCAGATATACCATGAGTTGATCGCGCGACAACACTCTCCTGACCTGTGGCTGTTTTCATCTATTGTAAAATGGCACTAGCAATATACCAGAGAACTTGCGACATGAACAGTTGTCGTATAATTTAAATATCCCTGAGTGCAACCATTCCAATAAATAAGTGAATGGTAACAATTCAATTAAGACCAGTTTCATTAAATTGCTCGAAATTATTTTCGCTACATTTTTTTTACAAGCGGATTATGCACGTCATGTCTGGGAACTTTCTTGGAATGTTTAAAGCAATAACGTACTGTAACCTCTTTCCTGAAGCATCAAAACTGGCGAGATGTTAGTCAGCAGTCAGCTGACATATAACCAGATTTACGACACAACCTGAACCAAAAGAAAACATCGATAAAATTTCCCAAAGATGTTTCATTACGTTCCTCTTTCAAGTGTTGACAGGGAATGGTGTTGTATCACTAGGTTTGCCTAAGCTATCGCCAGATTGTCCAAACGTAACTAACTGGCACAATCGTAAAAGCCAGGGCGATCTCTGACAGACTTATTTTATGGGGTGTGGAGTCTCACTGAGGAGACAAACCTTCTCTATTTTGATGATAAAAACAGCCTTTGCTGTAACTCTTCTTAACCTGGAAGTTTTAACTACCCTGATAGCTGTTACGCAGTAATTGTAGCGTATCCGGTTGCTACTTGGAGCCCTTTCAATGAGTTGTAGTGGCGATCCTCTGTCGTGCGGTACTTAGTGTCCTAAATGTACGCGCCACACCAAACACAGGAGAGTCCAATCGTCGAACGTACACGAGATTTGGGGCTTATCTGATCGCGGTCTTTGTTGGTATATCATGATAACAGTTCCGCACTGGGTGGTCACGGATTTCTGTCTGTTGAAGACACTCACTAAACAGACTGTATTCGTATCGGACACAGTATCTTGTTGCTGTCAGTTGCACCAATTAGCAGTTTAAAGTGAGAAGTAATACGGCTAGCCCTTATAGAGTGGGCTAACTCACGCCACGAGACTACTTTTTAACTATGTTATCTTCATAGCAAAGGACAGACCGGCACTGTTACAATCAAGTTGAAATGTTGCTATAAAGGCAATATAATTTGGAAATAATGAAAATAAATTCACCGACTAACATCAATCTTCGAAGATGGCTTTGTCCTGTTAAGACGGCAAAAGTGTTTGCATTTCACTAAATTCACCAAAACAATGCGTATGTTCACAATATGGATGTCTATGTATGTTGTAAATAAGACAAGTTCGAAAAAAGTTGTACCGTTAACTTCAGACATAGTTCTCTTTAATGTCACGAATATGATCAGATTTTACAAAGTTGAGCGGAACAATATGGCTGCCATTGCATAATTATCCATTATGCATATCAGCATATGCATCAAATTCACTTGTTTACGTAACATTTTGAATTTTATGTAAGGACATGTTGGGAATTTTGAATCTCGCCTGTTAAGTAAGCAAGCGATTATATTTCCAGAAATGACATAAAGTAAATTAAAGAATTGACTCCAGTCGAAGGTTGTTCGTTATTGCTAAGAGGTGTCTTTGTGGTTTTGACTGTAACTATCGGCAATACAAACAGGGTATCATCTAGTACGACGTTAAACATGAGCTAAACAGATAAACCGTTTTCACTATTTTGTATACCAGTTTTTGTGTAAAATATTTAAAACTCGGCTAACAAAAAAACCATATGTCTACAAAGCCGCCTTGTTGGACATTCGATACATTGACACATACCCGGGCACATCAATTGATAGCTTTATGGTCTTTGACCCGCGGGTGTTATGCGCTCAATTCTATAAAATAACAATGCCGGGTAATTGGCCTATTGAGAGATGGTGTCATAGCTCCTTGTTTATAGGCATTCGCCAAGGATATCATTACTCCCTTATCCTATTAGCCTCTGTGTCCGTCTCCGGTGAACCGAAAAGCCGTGGGCTTTAAAAAAGTCAAACGTTTATACCCAATACTCTTCTAAGCCTGTTTCGAGAGTTTTGTTATTTTTATATCTCAATATGATCTTTATACCAGCACTGGTGTTGAAATCGGACCTAAACAATTATCAACATGATACACATACACTATTGTCATCCAGAAATTATTTTACAATTCCTTTGTTTAGGTTAACCCAAAAACACAATTTCACTTCTGAGGGATTATATGTAACGGACACAATCCAACGTTTTCACGCCAACGCTCCAGTATATCAGTAATGTAGAATTAAAATTGACATTTCATTTCTGCCTTTGAGAACAAATAAAACCTTAGTGAAAATGAATATAATTGAATACGTCCGTTTATATTTTATTTCTCTTATCCATGTTACTAAAGCGTATTGCATTTAAGGTTATACGAGGAATGATGTGCAGTAAATGCGAATACGTATCTTGTTGAATTGCATATGCTGTCAATAGAAAGATGTACAATTGTTAGAAACTCAACGGGAACAACTGTGATTGATTGATTAATTGGTGTTTTACGCTGTGCTTAACGGTATTTCACTTATATGACGGCGGTGTATTCCAGCAATAATTGTCACTAGCACAACCAAGATGTGCAGCGTTTCCATAATGATGGAAAGTTAATTTTCATCCAGTGCTAAGACATCATTGCCCTTAGCCAGAGATCGGAACAAGCCGGACAGAGAGTTTTACCTAGCAGCGTAAAAGCCGCTACAATTTTATTATATTTAGTAATGGCTGTCAAAGCAATATTCTGTTCCATTTGTTTGTTTAAATGTCTGTCTGGATGATTTAATGATTTCTGATTGGATGATTTAATGCTCATTTGTGAATGATTACGATTAATTACGAACGAATGATGGCCCACCCCTTGAACCAGGTACCACAGTAGACAATCGTTATTACTGTTTACAGCTAAATACGAGTGTCGGATTTCGCTGAGTAATGTTCGATGTGGTCAGATTACGTGTCGCCATACGAAAAATGTAGAAGAACAACGAATGATCTGTTATTGAACAAATTTTTCTACATATTGTAGGTCATGTCATATATTTTGCTGACGTACTAAGTGAAAAAATCAGATTTGTGGCTACCTCTGGTCAAGGAACATGGCCATGCGGTCGACTTACTCTGGCGGAACTATTTTCCTAAAGAGAAAAAGACATACTATCATATTGTTTCATATTGTATCATACCTTCTGATGCGACTATAACCAATCAATCAATTAATCAAGCAATCACACAGTAACATAATCAATTATGCAAACAATTCATCAATCAATCCTTCGATCGATTAATCAATCAATCTTGTGTAACAACATGTTGTAAATATATTGCTTTAAGTACACTGTTTCGCCTGTTGATAAACTGCACTTGTTGGTTAAATTTGTGTGGGTATTTCATAGAATTTTTGTTAGGGACAGCTATATTCGAATCTTTCGGTGGCCGGAAGTGTCGCGACAGGGCATCAGGGAAATGATTTTTTTCGCAGAGTCTTGCTCGTTGAAATCTAAACATTTTCTTCGTTGCGGTGTGGTTCTCTTCACTGTTTGTGCTGGCAAGCCGGCATATGAATTATATAACCTTAATAAATGCAAACAATCTTCAACAAACAAAATACTTACGAAATTTGTTTTATGTCTGCAGGTACTCGGGAACAAGCTTACGTGTATGCCATTTCTTCGGCAGCTCTTGTGCACGCTGTGGCGCGTGCATGCAGTATCGGAGTTACAGCAAAGTGCAGTTGTGGCGCGTTACCCAACAGCCCACCCGATGGCGATTTTAAATGGGGAGGTTGCGGAGATGATGTACAGTTCGGACTTATTTTTAGCGATGCTTTTACAGAGGCGCCAATGAAGAAAAAGGGGAAACCTAAAACCGGGAAGAAGGCTGCGATTAATCGACACAACAACAACGCTGGAAGGATAGTAAGTCTGGCAGTCTATTAACATTAACAAAATGTGTCAGAATATGGTCATAATACATCCACATACCGTCAATACAGTCTACAATACATCTATACTGATTTGTCTTTTCGTACTTAAACGAGCTAAGCCGGTGTTGATCGAGATTTATAGTTCCTTGCCTTCATTTATCAGTGCTTATCTCCTACTGGTATTGTTATCAAAACTCTCTCACCGTTTTGGTAACGAAATATGAACAAGATGGCATTTCCTGATACGCTTTTATGTTGGGAAATGTACTAGTCCCCTTTCAATGGAAACGGCATGTCAGTCATACCTAGTTATAATGATCAGTATCGGTATTAGACTTATTTAAATAATTGTGCAAAACCAATCGATCAATGGTTCCCCAGCTGGAGAGTCAGTGTAACCTACATTACGGTACCTTCGTTGAACAGTGTTCGACAGTATTATAGCTATGTCGTCAAATGTTTTGTAAGTAGGGATTTTAATCCAAAATAAACCGAAATATAGCTATTTAAACGCAGGAAACGTACCACAAAGCTGGAGTTCTGAGCCCTTTAACTGCATTAATCGTTTACCGCATGCGTGGACTTGCGTGTAATCCAATACTGTATATCCCGAATCTGACGACCCAAGTTCTGCTGCCATCTTTGTTACCCTGTTCCCATGCTCCCTTGTCGACTAACAGACATCCGTTACAACCTATATCCAAGAACATTTGTCGCCGGCAGAGGGTCATTGGAAAAGGATACAATTTAAGTTTCCACCTACAAGTGTAACCTATATATTGACACACAAACACATTATTTCATGTTCGTTATCCCAAATCGTGGAACCCCAGCCTATCACCGACGCTCTATCGCACAACAGTCACGTGTATTTGTTGTAATAGTTCTTTTCAAACATCTTCAGACTGCGTTGAAAAACTTAACAGTACTAGGTCGTTATACAATGAGACTCCAAGAAATAGAACGACTGGATTTGGATATTATTAAAACTGAACAGAAAAGCTGCTCTTACTCATGTTTATAAGTTAATTTCGAGCACATTTTAATCATTATTTTCCCTCGGTCGTAGACTTTTACTGTCGGTGACTCAGCTTATTTCATTGGTCGGTGGATTTAGGGGGAAGCCCCAGATGGGACAGGATTATGTGTTCTAATTTGACTCAGATAACACCATGTAGGTTTCTAATGTGCCAAGGTAAATGCACCCATGTATTAACCTTGACTCACGGAGATGCCCAAGCTTTGGTAATGCTCTTCTGGGGTTTCCCTGTGCCTGCCGTGATGGGCAAGCTTACACCAGTAGACAAATCAGACAAAATGATTGATCTGCGAATGAATACCTGTCTTTTTCTTCTTCTTTAGGCTGTTGGTGAAAGCTTGACGACAGCCTGCAAATGCCATGGCGTTTCTGGATCCTGTTCAATCAAAACATGCTGGATGGCATTACCAGACTTTGAACAGATCGGCAGCAAATTAAAGACACAGTACGCTACAGCTGTGGAGGTGGCATATAGGAGGATTAATAAAATCAAACAGTTTATTCCACTTAATCCTCAAATCCGCAACATTAGAGGTGATGAACTTCTGTACTATACCAAGTCTCCGGATTATTGTAATGAAGATAGGAAGACGGGTTCGGTAGGAACAGTCGGCAGGTGAGCATTAGTTTCTAGTTCATTTATTTGTTTATTCTTTTTTCATTTATAAATTTGATGTTAGATCAACATGATTAAATCCCTGCGTTTTGGGGGGTTAATCGAATCTCAGTCCCGGAGGACAGTTGAAAGCTATAAATGTCTTCTACATAACCTCCCGTGGGGCTCAGTAAATGTCTAGCGCCATCGCTGTCTCTGTGAAGTGGCAGTGCGGTTCTGACATCAACATTAATCATTCACCATTTCTGTTAACAGGTTCTGTGATATAGAGAGCAAAGGTTCTGGTGGATGTTTATCAATGTGCTGTGGCCGGGGATATAACAGTTTTACAATGGAGATCGTGGAACGTTGTGAATGTAAATACTACTGGTGTTGCTATGTCAAGTGCAAAGAATGTCCTAAAACGTTACATTTGAACCAGTGCAGATAAAACATCTTCTGTTGCGAAGTGTTCTCAGAGACAACCTTAATGGATGCAATGATCTTCTTCAGCAAGATTTTCTTCGCCAACTGGAATTCAAATGTCAAAAGTTAGTTCAATGGATTTGTTCCTAAAAACAGACGAAATTGATATGTGTGATATTCAACAATTTGTTTGGACTTCTGTAACGTCAAAAAAGTGCATTGCTGAAAGAATCTAAAACAGAACAATCGTATTTGGTGACGTCATTATTTCTGATTGGTCACGTGATGCAGCTATTGTCCAATCAAATGAATCTCGACCCCATCCCAACTACAGGACAAGTTAGGAAGAGGAGTACAATTTCAATGAAGATAGCTTTCAATTCATTTTACTGACACTAAGGGACTTATCAAACATTTTGTATGTCTCACAGATCTGCTTTGAGAAAAAAAGGGTTTCTTGGATTTGAAAATGACAAATAATACAAGTAAAGATGCTGGGGCAGATATAAATATCGATAGCATTTAAAGTGTATTGGGACTTTGGCTCAATAAACATTTAACATTAAGTTTTGTTCGAAAAAGCCTTATCATACGTTTCGTAACAAAACCTTTATCTACAAATAAGGTGACTGTGCATATTACTGAAAGTATATTCTGAACTTCTTGACAAGTTGATACCAACGGCAATGCATTGAACGTGATCTGTGTTTTAAAACACTGTTATGTGAATAAGGAGTCGTCTAATTATGCCACTATCATAACTGAATAAGGCGATTTAATGCATCTTGTCATGTTCACTACATGATTATTTTATTTTTAGTATTCGATACCTAAATGTGGATTTGCATTTTCACGGTACTACAGAGGATTTCAGGGGATTCCCCTAATTTCCATTGGTCAAGATAACTATAACAACACAGTCAACCGATACAAAATCAGCAAATAGGGGCAAACCCGGGGAATCCACAAAAGTCGGTACTAAAAAACGTTGGCGGAAAAGGCTAATTAAGCATGTAAAACCTGTGTTGTTAATGGCAGAAGTTCTTTTATAAAACGATATGACTGTTGGATACTCTGTACAAATGCATCGATAGTACATCTTGCGAAAATGCATCCAGTTTGAACATGTTTATGACACTTTTGCCGCAATTGGACACCTATTAGGTCAAAGGGCTGTTGTTTTCTTGAGGACCATTTAGAAAGATGTATTTATGAAAATCAAAAGTTGCGAAACAATTGAAATCTGAAAAAAAATAACTGAAAAAGAATGTCATTTTAATATGGATCAAGGCAGTTGAAAGAGATACAGTACTTTTATATATTTGTTATAAACTGACATGCCATTGACGTCCATGGCATTTTCTGGATTACTAAACTATGCATTTCAGCATTTATTTATATTCTCCGTTTTGGTGTTAACAAGTCAATGTTTTGCAATAACCTATGTATTTTGTATATATGTATTCAAATAGAAATATCATTCATTCATTCATCCATGTATTTATTAATATTATTATTACTGAAATATCTAATAAGTACAGCGACATTTGCTTCATGTGTGTAGGACAGTATTTAAAATCGTAATTCATGGATAGCTGCTTAGCTTTGGATGTCGGAACGTTGCATTCTTCGAAAGAATTGTTCATGGGCTATTTGTACCTTATATCATTTAAAAACATTATTGATGTAACTTGTGATTGAGACAGCTGTAAACTGCTTTTCCTTAAATCATGTACTGTGACAGGTCTGTCAAATATGTACGACGAGTGCTATGTACACGTGTCCACACGGCAAACCTTGTGGGCGTTGGGAGGGAGCTTACTGTTCTTCAAATAAGTGAGATCACCTTATGTACGTCCTAAAACACAAAACAAACAAATTTAGAGCAAATCTTTACAATTTCTTAAAATAAAATCACAAATCAGAAGGTTTATCGGTACAGAACTTGACGAGGCCATTTTTTCTTATATGCGTTTGGTAACACTCAACTGTCATCAACGTTATGGTCAAATCTGACGACGACATTGAACGTCGACTAGACGTTTTCGTTTAGCAAGGTGAAACTGTTGACTAGACTTGTTTTCGACTGGTACATACGTGAAGTTTGTTTAAGTATACGTAAAGCACGATGTTTTACCTCGTTAAATCGGTCACGTGTTCAGTAAATACAAATCGAACAAAAATCATAGACAACGGCTTCACCGTGCTTAACAAAAATGTCCAGTCTAATGCGTTTATTCATAAACAAGACAGGGCCAGATCTCGGCTAAAATATGCAAATGTCCAAATAATCGCCTTATACGTCTGTCTTATTCACAATCCAGAGTCCGATAAGGCCAGTAGCAGATATATTCTCCATCGTGGCATGTGTTCCATTGAAACTCGTTCGTTTTGACTTACTGTAAGGCTGATCTTTGCCAGCAAACGGTTTTAGTTCGTACTAGTCTCCGTAGCAATATACACGGAAGCGTGCATCTGTGGTCGGAATACAAAAGGCCGACTACACCAATCAGGAGAGCAGGACTGGCCAACGCGTCCGACCATACTGATGGAAATATATTTGTAGTGCAAACAACTGCAGGCGATGTGGTGTCACACACTGAGGTGCGTGGGTGCGATTCCGGGATGTGTCCAAAACGTTCATTTTAAGAAATTGCTATCCCATAATGACGCAACCTTTTTCTTGGTATTGGAATTTGAGATGCACGGTCCAGCAAGAGTTGTAATGGGGAGTAGTCAAGACCCAAAACTCATTGGTTGGCATAAATTTAGAGTTCTTACTGCCCGAACGAAGTCATTTATGTGAAATAACATTTAGTACGACGTTAAACCCCAATCAAACAAACAATCTTACTGCTCATAAATTGAAAAAAAATTTCGAGCCAGTATAGTTACTATCATCTCACGTTTTAATGACTTACTACAGTTAGAATATTAGCAACATGTATTTCGTAACGCTCACACATTTGTTAACAAAGTCTGCTACAGCAGACAGACAAAACGGCAACGTCTAGTGCCGTGTTTTCAATAAGCCCTGTAATAGAATAGTTAGTACTGATCATTACTACGACGGTGACTTTTCAGTTATAATATAAATGTAACATTATTGGGACTAGGTAAACATTAAAACTCCAACAAAGGAGCTAGTAAGCTATCAGTTGATATACTGTAGACTTAATATTTGCTTAAACGTTACTGTTAAGCAACCGCCATATAAACGAAATGTATTTGCACATATTCAGCACATTTTCGCCCAGCGATTAACGCGACCCTATGCTTTCAGTTCCATTTGGTCATTGTTTGCCTCTTAATAACTTTAAGTTTATCTTTGAATTTCATATTCAGATAGAGTAGAGTTATGTTAGATGAAATCTTAATTTTTAACTAAACTGATGCAAATAGTACGTTATCTAAACTTATCCAATCTCCCATAACTGTGTGAGACTCGTGTACATTATGTAAGGAATGATTGAAGATTGTTCATTATTATGAGGTGGTGAATCACATCGTTAATAGACTCGTACATTTTTTGCGAAGATTATTCGTGCTAATTAAATGACTGGCCATTCTCGTTGCTGCCCGAATACAGTTTCCCACAAAAAGTGGACCGGAAGAAAAGTCGTCAAATAAATATCATTAATCGATTTAAAATTAAACAAATCTTTAAAAAGATACTTAAAACGGACCGCCCGTTCTCATAGCTTATTTCTTTCAAGCATACAAATGTAGTCCTTGGCAATGGCGACTGCTGTATTACTCCGCACGGCGTTCATCTCAATTCAAATGACCAGTCAAAGAATTAATAGAATCAGAATATCGACGACAGACCGGGTGCTTTGATTACTAGTATTTACATTCAAAAGAGAGATGCAAGCACATACTGTTACCCTGGCGCTCTCAGATCTAAAGGGGGGACAGGAAGCCGATTGGATTGTGTTGTCTTTGTATTGCGATCTGTGATTGTCCTGTATTTGTCCCGTCGTGCTTTTGTATGTTATCAGCCACGTCGAGGGCGGTTTCCTTCACCTATTAAGCTGGCACGCCGTCGTGAGAGTGAAATAAATTTAAGTACGGCGTTAAACACCAATCCAAGAAACGCGTAAACGGAGGGGCTGTAGACTGAAATTTGAGCTGGATGACAGCACTGATGAAGGCTCTATGACAAAAAAATGGCCCGCCTTACTTAAAGTTTGCTTGGATTTCTCATCAATATTTCCTGAAGCTTATTTTTCAGAATTGAAGTCATAT
>JAVFBX010227120.1:0-11026 GCA_034783855.1 Mopalia kennerleyi | reverse complement strand
ACATAAGTAAAATAAAAGCGAAACTTATTCGACATATGTAGAATAAAGGTAGAAGTGCTAAAACGGCTTGCCATACATATCAGAGCCTTACGATTTATCTTCTGTATATAGAAAATAATTGTTTGTACCTGGTACTTCATAATTCCAACATTTGTGAGATAAAATATTTCATTTGGGGATTGAAGTCTCGCAGACAAAAATCTGATAAAAAAAACTTGAACCGCCAACATTTGAGGAAAGAAAGTATAGCACAATAGTTTTTTCCCATTGAATGTTCGCAATGCCTTCGTTTGGGGCTGTAATGTAGTCTCATGTAGATAATCCCAAGCCGGGCCTATGGTGCACTGCATTGCGATGAAAACACGACAATTAGACAAGAATGTGCGCTCATGGTTCGAACAACCACGCTCACCAGAGGCAGAGCACAATTACCTAGACAATCGTAGAAGACCGTCCTTATGTCACCAGAAGCTGCGACTGACTAGTTGACGTTGAGCATCTAGTTCTCGCCAAACATAACTGTTATCTAGGTTTGGCTTTGCTAGGATAAGAATAAATCTTCCCCAGAAGGGTGACTTACATGTATACATGGACTGTAGCCCCTATCTTACACAGGTGTCACATTCAGATATATGACAAAAGATAGACGTTGGCTTTAGACAGAATTCATCACGACAAACAGAATACACATGACGACAACACACACTGTTAACTTATATTGCAGTATACTTTAAATCTAAATGGAGATTTTGTTGAAGAGTAAATCATAATGCAGTAGGCCTACCTTTTCCCATAGTTATCTGTTGAAGCGAGGGCAGCCGCCACAGCTCCAGCCAGCGCTGCAAGTATACCGGGCATACCGTGGAGATTGTGCACGCCACAGGTATCATGGGTTTTCAGCTTAGAAGTCAGGATTGGCTGTAATAATTACGACAAGAAAAAAAGATGACCAGGTAAAGGTTTCAAATGTCCACAAGCATTAATAAAAATTATTTTCGTCTGACAAACATGTCTTAAAAACATGGTTCCGTCAATTAAAATGTTGTTTTTGTACTACGCCACAATTATTGACGAGAAAGTCCTAATTGTCGTGATATATATTAATTGAAACATTAATTAGTGTTTGTTACAATTTAACACAATAAGCTTTATTCATTACCACAACAGATAAAAAACTTAAAAGGTGTTTCCTTTTAAAAAAATTATAACACTGCACAGACTTTAAATTGTTGGAACATTTTGGTACGATGCCTCGCATTGGCTTGGACAGATGGATGCTCACTGTAATATACTGATAACCAATGGTTGACAAGACACCTGCTAAACTTCCAAGAAGCAGTGCGCCCCAGGGCTGGATCATCAAGTCGGCAGTGGTCCCAACGATTACTCCACCTGCCAGTGTAGCGTTCTGCACATGGACCTTTCGATGGGAAACAATTGAGATAAGCTCAGTGATTTTGTAAACATTAACGATAGGTTAAACAAAAGTAAAGTGCAATTCTTACAAGAGAGACATGTGGGAATAGTCATATTGCCCGGTACTTTTTGTGGTTATGAAAGTCGATGTTTTGAACTTTAGCATTAACAAAATAATACTTATCATAAACAGTATCTACCGTCTTTTTCTTAGTCAGGATTCGATTATATTTTTCCTTTGGCTAAGGTTGATTGATTGCTTGCTTGATTAGTGTTTTATGCCGTGCTAAAGGGTTCATGTATTTCACTTATAATACGCCCTTGTATTCTCACAAAAATTTACTCTTTGAAGTGTTTTAATTTTCTTCCTATGCTAAGTAAAGACAGCATTGCTACTCTTCAAACAAACTGCCTCTATCCAGGGGCTCCTTTTGCTAACGGCAATATAATTAAAATATATTCATTGTGTTGGCTAGGGAGGGACATTAGTTTTCTAACATAGTGTTTGTATACAACACGTCAGATTGAAAATGTATTGTTGTGAACTCTTGGAAGTTCACCGCATTCATATAAGCGAAGTACCCCTAAAAAAACGGCGTCATACGATCACTCAATCAGTCAATCAATGAACCGAATATCTTGGCCAAAACAACTCTAAATTAAAAGCTATCCTCATTTTTAGTGAATTGCTAAGGAAAGAAGTATGTGGGCCATTTTCAGACAAATGTACAAATAACGGTAAAGACGACCTAACATTAAAACATTTTTAAAAAACATTTAAATGTTCTTTGCCTCCAGTTCGAATCAATAATGGCTTCCTATATCCTCGAACATTCAAATACGACAGCAGTGCCCTCTGTACGTTTTGTTTTAACTGATTAATAAAGTGTAATGAATGATAACGGTAGAGACAAATCACAAATAGGGAAAAAATATGTTTTTAACTGTTTCAATGTATGAAAAGCATATGTATGTCCATTCTTTTAAGAATTACATTTTGTCTCCAATTTCACTGATCATAGTAAAGACCACATTGTTTTAATAGTTTGAATTTTTTTTTATTTTCAAAACTTTGTGACAGCTTATAACCATTTTTAGTTTTTAAAAATAACATTATCATAAAAAAAATTAAAATTGCTGAAAAAAGATTTAAGAGATTTAAAAAAGTCTTTTTCACAAAATGGCCCCCAAAAAGTATTTTTTTTATTCGTACATTTTTCTCAAAATGGCCCATGTAAACCTCTTCCTCGATAAATGTAAGCTTATCGGCAAAAACAGACCAGAGTGTCCAGAAATGAAACAAATTCAATATGTCATCTTTAATTAACCATACGCCTGTTACCCTTCTGGACCTTACCTTTGCATAATTAAGGTTTTTTTCTTGAAAATCATGTGCATTTACAATACATGCAGTTATCTTTGTTAAAAACGTTTGAAGCAATAAATTTGCTGGACATATGTTAGTTTATCATAGCTCAACGTCAAGGTGATAATTCTATTGGTAAGGTAAGGTACCTAACGCTTTGGACACAAACTAAAATTACACTTTCATCTAAGAGAATGAAAATCGATGTCACAATATTCGAAGATAGATAAATATACATGATGTATAATAACACAGTAAAGTATACTAACAGCTCCGAAGAAAGATAATGAATTCGTTTTGACTCAACGTGTCGGCTTTGTTTTGGAGTTGTTACTTTACTTTACTATGTTAAACCCCTCAGTGGTAGTCATAATATATTAACACAGTTACCAGGTTTAATCGTCCTTTCTTGTCAATTAATGATGATACAGCGAAGGTGACCACAGTACAGGAAGCCAGTGAAAAGTAAGTGTTAATAATAGCCCTGTGTCTTGAATCCCCAAAAGTTCCAGCGCCATTGAAACTGGGCCAATAAATCCACAGAAACACTGTACCTGCAATAATAAAGATTATTTCTCAGACATGGATATTTGTTGGATTTGGGATTAAACGTTGTATTCATGGGTTTTTCAGTTATAAGAACTTCGCCCTGCTATTTGCTTAAGCCAGGGGGGAAGTGAGAGGAAACCCCATGAAAACAACCCCTCGATAACCCGAGCAACATAGTGTGGCCTGATGGTCGACAGAGTGGTACATCGAAGTAAGATTAGAAGGCGGACATGCTAACAGCCAAGCCACTTCCGAGGTTACAATGCAAGATACAGCAACAGATCGGCTTCAGTTTTGCCATAAAGATAAGAGGGCACCTGCAGGTCATTATAATACGAGAGATATGCGAACTACATGCTAACATAGTGACATTGTGTGAAAATGGCCGCTATAGACAGAGCAGGTCCATCTATCCAATACGTTTTACGGTACTTACAATACAATTCTGCCAGCACCGTACCTCAGCAGAATTCAATCAATCACGATCTTTACACCTCTGGTTCTTTTTAACATCATTTTAAAAAACTTTATGTCAAATAATTACAAAAAAAAATTATTTATTGCCAAATGTATATCTGTTTATTGTAATTTCTTTATGTATACCATTGTTTGGAACGAGCGACTCAAACACTTTTCGTATTTCCAACGCAAATCATATTTATATTTTATTAGCTATTCATTGTAAGACTCACTCCCGTTATGTAAGACACATTTTTAACAGAATGACGGATCTGAAAAATGCCCGATGGCAGTCAGGGTTGATCTGTTAACACGCGGCTTCATTGGTCAAATAATTCCCCTGGTACCTTTCTCAAATTATCAGTAAACATGTTGGTCTGTATTCGTTTCTTTCCTTATTCCATTGACACGGTACCAGAGAAAAGTTATGAATATGTTTATTTACAAGTCTTTTGGTTTTTCAGAACTGTCACTTAGAGAAATTTGAAATGGCTGATGAACCTCGCAAGTTGCTGTTTCGAGGAATAGGTGTTATATAGATATATGTGGTCTGCGTGGTGCATGCGCACTGAATTTGGGTCACCGAGTCCTTGTTAAATCGTTTGATATTAAGCAGAACTCTGAAGTGTGTGATTTCTGCATCCACAGAGCTGTCTCACCAAATCATGTTAGTATTACATTATGGACATAGTCTATGCAGTATACATTTTATATATAGCACTACTGTCATAACCAAGCCAATGGCCTGTGCTGGAAAGGTATAACAGAGCTTAGGCGTTATCAAAGTCATTTTGAAAGCGGTAAAACGACTGAAACCATCAGCAAACTTTGGAAATAAACATGCATCTTTTAGAAGTCAGCAGAAAGTTGTACTATGGACAAGATTTTTTTTAATATGTGTAAGCGTGATTGCTACTATGCTGAACGATTATAATGATTGTTGACAATACAAACGTTCTTGACATTATTTGTGATTTCCTAGCCGTCAAATTATCGTCTGTCAGCAGAATGGACCAAATTACAATCTCACAACACTGGTGATTTGCAAAGACTACACGTACGATTATCACAGAACGCAGAATGTACGACTTGAAAACAAAGTATTTAAGTTACCAGACAATATTTAACAGGCGTTGGAAACACACAGTACAACATTAACTTCTTGCTAAATGGTTAAGTCATGAAGAATGTAGCTATAGAGGACCCATCACTTACCAACCATAGAGAAAAGATCAGAATGGTAAACGCTCCCTTCTTTCGTTGATCGTTCCACATCCTCCCGATAGAGAACTCTCGCCACGGCCAAACCAAAGTAAGCAGCAAAAACGTGTATAAACATTGATTCGCCTATGTCTACTACCTGTAAATAAATGCCGTGTAAACAACATTTGCATGCAATGTTACCGTAAGGTTTTTACATATTATTACAATTTAGTTGAATCCGGATGACGATCGCTTCCTAGTAGTTTTGTCTCAGCTGACCAAATGATAAACCGAAGTGTGTCGATTGGTTGGTCTACAAAAAATAATCGAAAAGCTGATACGGAACACTTGCTAATGTTATTTTGTGGATTTCCGAGATACTGAGACACTGCAGTTCCATACCCCCCCCACACATACACACACACTCACCACCACCAATACCTCGACTACACACACAATCACTATATGACGTGTTAAGCTGATGACTACGGGAGATATGCAAATGGCACAAGAAATTACCGAATACCTTTAGATCGAGTTCCAATCAGATTCAATAACCGGTTGAATAGATCACAAAACTAAAACACGTGATTGTGATCTATCGATGTAAATTCTTATTTATTTCGTTGTTTATAATTTATTGTGCAGAAAAAAAATATCGTTGTTATACACTTTGCTGTGTCATCCAATGGGCACCTTCCTTTTGTACTCAGCGACGATACGATACGGTACCATACAGAATTGCCCTGCTGGATCGAAAATGTGTGTTTGTTTGATTGGGGTTTAATGCCGTACTTAATGTTATTTCCCTCACATGGCAGTGTGTCAGGCCAAAGGGTGGAGGGAGCCACCTTCGACGCCAACAAACAAACACAAGACATGATTAAAACAGGACAATCCCAGGATGCAATACGATGACATCACAAACAGATCGGCTCCATGTTGTCCCTTTATTTCTAGAGCACCAGGGTAACGGGAAACTCCCTGTCCCAACCCTCCGCTCAGACTCTTCAACGGGCACTCATTTGACGCACCATTTGGCTAAGGGCTGTTTCTTTGAAAAGTAGAAATACTGTCTTTTTTGGATTTGGGAAGTTTTTCAATATTGCGAAACACTTCACAGTGTTTTGAACATACCCGATTTTACACAGAGCATTGCTTTTGTTGAACTTTCAACAATTCATTGATTTGATTTGCGGTAACCAGCTCGTCTTGTAAAATTGTAAAATTTAAAATGCTGAATAATTTCTTTCGTGTTATATGTACCGCTTTAAGACCAACGCCTCAGCGTAGCTGAAATAACGCTAAATAAGGCGTAAAACATCAATAAATCCTTAAATTCAGACCAACCTGAAAATACTGGAATCCAACTTTCTCGTTTAATATAAACAACACCACTTCAATAACGCCCATGACAATGAGCTGTAAGGGACTGGTCTTCCCTAGCACGGCTCCAAACGAAATCAGTACAGTGGCTGCTGAGAAATCTGCCGTCAGTAATCTGAAATGAGAATGATTCTTGTAAAGGTCATGCATGCAAACTCCCTACGGTCGAGGTTAAGTGGTAAGCCGGACTGTTTACTTATCCTACTTCGATGTACCGTCCACCAGCACCAGTCCGCCTGTCGACATTTAGGTATATGATTAAGTCACACGATGTGGCTCCGGCAATCGCTCGAGTGGTTGTCTCCCGCTTTTCCACCGTTGCAAGAAACAGTGTGAAATGGACAGGCCGTCATCATATCAGTAAAATACACTTGAGCACAACTTTAAACTCCAATCAAAGAAACAAATGTATGCAAACTTTCTTTTTCAAATCTTTTACGCAGATAGTTTGCAGGCATTATTCCGTTGTCTTGGCGCACACAGAGTTTAGAATCGACACAGAGCTGGCCTGTTAATCTTACACGTCATTTTTATATTACACGTCGATTTATTATTGCCCGATGTATAATGTCCTCATATTAATAAGGCCGGCGGCCGTTGTTTAGTGATTCGCGAGTGCACTTACTAATCCTATTTCACAGGCTCGAGTCAGTCTGTCGACCATCAGGTATATAAGTGAGTCACGCGATGTGGCTCCGGCGATCACGGGGTTTGTTTTTGCGAGGTTTCATCCCGGTTTTCCACTATCATTAGACAAGCGACAGTGTGAAGTGGACACTCCATCGACATAAGTGAAATACCCTTGAGTACGACGTTAAACCCCAAACAAACATAAACATTAAATGAATGTCATGTAACACAATTCAAGTCCTACACTAGGAGAACAAAGTTGATATCATTCCAAACTTCCTGCTAACGATGCAGTTATTAGCGAAACGTCCTCGAGTACAACATTTAACACCACATAGGCCCGACATTAGAAGGTCGAGTGAAGTTGATATAATTCCAAACTACGGTCAAACTGAGCGAAGCCCATAAAGGGATCAGATGTTAGATAACACTGATAATGGCTGGCTTCAGGCAAATTCAGCTGCGGGTCAACTGAATTTATATTTTATCTCATTTGATTTGTTTATTTGTTCAAAGAAAAAGCGTAAAATCAGCACTGTAGTAACAAGAGTCACATCGTGTGACTTCCGAATATAGCTGCGGTAGACAATGGGACTCGTACCTTGAAGAAAGACCAGTAGCTCTCGACTTGTAGCCCGACCCACTGAACTACGACTGCGGTCTGCTATGTTGAATACAGTCTATATCTATTATCTACAACTATCGATGAAAAGAACGTTTGGAGGTGTTAAATAACACAAAAGATGCATTATTAGTAAGTATAATGGGAGCTTGAAATCATAAAAAATCAGTCAACTACGTACTGTTCAACTCCCAAACGAAACTTCCCCATTTTCAGATCAATGACCCCGTGGAAGATTGTGGCCCACTGTGCAATGAACGAGGCTATGAGGAGGTTAAAGCTTGCACTAGAGAATCCATAACGCTTTAGAAATGTCATCAAAAGTCCTATCCCAAAAAATATCATCACGTGGACATCTTGGAACACTGAAATAGATCATAATGATTCGGCGTTACACAGAAGGGAAAGCTAGTCTGACCTATACAAGCGCCGTAATCGAGAGATAACGGGTTCAAATCTAAAACAAAACATGGCGATTGCTGAAAACAAACTTTTCTCTTCTTTTATTCAATATATGTATAGTTTAAATTACATACCACTATGTTTGTTTGATTGCGATCTATCTTCGTACTTACGCTGGCAGTACGTTAGCTGATGACATGGTCGAAAACGTTTTAATGGGGATCGCCAGTGGAAAAAAGAGAGATAACTATATAACCCATATACCAGGAAGTGCAATCCATCTCATTGACTAACAATAGCATGGTATGGATATTCAATAGTATGCTATTGTTAATCAATGACATAGATAGCTGTACCTGTTATACGGTTAACAGAGTTATCTACATTTTTAGCCACTGGCGATCCCCATTTCAAGCGCGTTTCAAGATGATTATGTAAGAGCGTTATCTAAAAGTATAAAAATCCGGATATATTTATAATACGGTCTGAATTTCGTCCAGTAGTAATGATGTTGCGATTAATTAACTTTCAAATGTAGTGTATAGGTCATCATTTTTTTTGCTTGGTAGTATAGTAAATTTAAAGGGAAATAACTCTTATAAAAAACCCAGGTCTTTCACAAATTACTCCCCTTCTTTGTTCGATACCCATTGCTTTAACATGAAAATTCGCTTTAGGTATAAACAGGGTGATTGCACTTCTTATCTGATACGCTGGTAGCAAAACGAGATTATAACAAAGTTAAAAGAAAAGCAAAAAGTATTGTCGATACAGAGGGTATAAGATTGAGCTAAGAATCTTGCAGTTCCCCCTCTATATTTGGAAATCTATAAATAAGTTATTAAAAGGCCAACTACTGTTACACTTTAGTAACATGGATGTAAACTCAACTGAGAAAAGCCGTATGGCCAATACAGCATTATTATATCATGTTGAAGTAGATGAACGTGATCAGCCAATATAAACAAGGATGAAAATACTTAAAGCAATTGGAAAATCGAAACTAAACAAGGCATATTGTCTTGATTGATTACATTCAGACATATTTATTGCTGGCAACACATTGCTTGTACCGTATGGAAACCTTGTTCAATCATATATTTCTCAATTCTTTGCATCCAAAGAGTTTGTCAAACGTGTCGCTTTATCTGCACATAAAAAAGATGATAACAATGTGTAAAATTATAAGTAGATTACTTTAATAAGCGTTGTTTTTATATTTCATTGTTTATATAACTGGGCTGAAACTAGTGATGTTTTGTCAGATTCCAGTTTTTGTTTAAAAGTGGAAGGGGTGCAATGGGGATTAGCACTGGGCATAAAGGGAGCTAACTCTTCGGGGGTCGCTAAATGACAAGCGGTCCCACATGATCTGTTTGTTGACATTGCACGTAAACGTATCTGCATAAACATATGAAAGTATGGAGAATTACAGTGAAAAAAGAGGGAGCGACTACATTATAAGGCAGAAAAAATACATAGTTGTACAATAGGATATCGGTAATTTAGAGCTCCGTGTAAACTAGATGCGAATGCGTATCTTATATAGACTATATAGTATATTGAAATACGAGGTGTTCAGGTGCAGCTGTACTAAAACTCTAGAAATAAGGCCTGCTTCTGAATACAACGTTGAATCCACATGACCTAGTTACCACGGAAGGCATTTTTAAGCGAATGTAGAAGAACATTATAAACATATTTGTAAATCACTTTAAATAGTGAAGTCACTGACATAGGACGATAATTGCCACTATCTGCCACGGCGAATGGCGCAGGTGGAAAGACATGTGCAAGTTTCCATATTTCAGGACCACGTGCTGCTGACAAGGACAAGATAATCCGATGTTATAATGGTGTGTATTCATGTAGTTAACAAGCCACTGTTATTACAATAGAGTTTCTTATACCGTGACACTCAGGTGTAAGAGCGAGTCACATGATGTGGCTCTGGCAACCGCTAGGGTGGTTTTTACGAGGTGTCCTTCCGTTTGTCCGCCGTAATTAGCCAAGGAACAGTGTGAAGTGGACAATCCGTCGTTAAAGAAGTGAAATACGACGTTAAACCCTAATTAAAAAAACAAAAAAATCTGATACCGCGAGGTCCTTTTTGAATACTTATGTCGAACGCATAATAACAGATCTCGAATTTTATGAGCGGTAACAGTCACATATTCCCGAGATCCCAGAAGTTATTGATAGATTGGTCTGACGATCGGTGCAAAACGGTTCAGAATATAATCGGGACAGGAGACAAATACTAGATCGAAAATGCTTTTAGCCGTCGCGGCCGTGGTTTAGTGGTTTGCGAGTGCGCTTACTAAAGCCTACTTCGATGTACCGTTCACAAAATAGAGTCCGTCTGTCGACCCGCAGGTATATGAGTGAGTCACAAGATGTGGCTCAGGCAATCGCAGGGTGGTTTTTACGAGGTTTCTTCCTGGTTTTCCACGGTAATTAGGCAAGGGACATTGTGAAGTGGACAATCCGTCGTCATATAAGAGAAAGAACCTTCAGCACGACGTTAAACCCTAAATCAAACAAACAAATAAACAAATTTAGCCGTCGGTGTTACACGTGTAGGTTTGTGAATTAAGTCATGATTTGAGCATTCTTATTATAAAGACAATGTGCGTCAAAACCACCAACCAATACATTTACTAATTGAATTATCTCTGTCAATGCAGAATGATTCGTTTGTGAAACATCAAAAACATTTTCGAGGCGAAGGTGATTTGTAAAACACTCCTAATAGAAGTTTCATTTTTACAGTTAAAAGAGACCCATTTGACCTTAAGGATCCTACAGCTAGTCGGGAGTAAAAAAAGCGACCCTTATCTTTTCGTGGCTTTTGCGGGTATTTCAAACAGATGCTCATATTAACATCATATATAATTAGAAAGCGGAGAATTTAAAGATTCTAAATGAAATATCATATTATGATTCATTTTATTTTATAATGGAACTAATAAAGGAAAACGTCCCAAAGTTTT
>JAVFBX010227109.1:0-11027 GCA_034783855.1 Mopalia kennerleyi | reverse complement strand
ATCGATTACGCAAATGACGTAAGACGATTTGGCGGTCTTCTGCATGTGTCGTCACACGTGGTCTACCCGAACGAGGTCGGTCTGCTGAGTTGCCAGTTTGTTGGAGACGTGTCCGAAGATCATGAATAGTCCGTTGACTACATCCCATATCCCTGGCAACGTCAGTGACCGACCTTCCTGTATTCAGCATGCCAATGGCACGATCACGTTGCGTGTTTGACAGTCGTGGCATTGCAAATCAAGGGATAATTTACTGTAAGAACTTGTTTTCCCGAATTGTCACTCTACTGTGCTAACGTGGGCCCAATTGCACGTGTCTCATAAGGTCACGTGACTAGGAACACAATGAAACATGATTTATCCTCGGTGTATGCTCGCACGAACTGCATGCTTGTGCACGTCGGAGTTGCTGTGTCAGGACAACGCATCTACCTCTTATAATAATAATATCTCTTGTATTAAGTTTCAAGAAAATATTTAGAAATTTATTAGTGTGAAGCTTCTTTTTTGTCTGAGTATAGTTAGACATATATTGTTTAGTATATTCACTGAATATAATGGGGGCAGTGTATTTACTTCAATTTTTTGGCTGGTGTGGTTTTGTATGGAAGAGTCCTGGAGGTGCTGGAAACCCCGAGCTCCTAGCATATAGTTATAGTTTTATTGGTTAATAAATTGACTGACTTTAATGCTTGAGAGTATTTGATATACAACTTCATCAATAAGTATTTTTTATGAATTTACACTTAGTAAATATCTGCCGCGTAAAATGAGAACCCAAAACACATGATATTAAAATTACGTGCTCTGCAAGGATTAGCTACTGAGTCGTCTATTCCCGTAAAGTGTCTCTTACTATATTAAAGTATGCACGTAGAATATTATGTGCTGGGAAGTCATTTTGGTGGGTGGATTTTATTAGCACTTGAATAGATGACCTACCTTTCTGGCGATAACAGGAAACAACACTTTCAGTTTCATTAAGCAATGTATATCGGTAAATGATGAATGAATGTATGTGGACAAGTGTTCAATCGATAAGATAAGATAGAGGCACTGGCTGAACACTGGATGAATCTCAAGTACAATGTTAGATTGGGTTTGCCTTCTTCGGTCAATCTTTGCACAGGAATTCAGTTTCAATCAGATCCTATAGAAACAGACAATCGTTTGGTGAACATTGACACAGTTTGGTATTCATGGGATATCTGATAATATGACAATTTCTCCTGAATTGATTAGCGGCCTCTGGAGAGATAGGATACATCTGTCATGATAACAGACACGATTGACCAGTACACTTGTTCATCTGTCTCTGTTTACACATTTTACACATCTCATCTCATGTTGCATGTCGATGACAGAGAATTCTCTATACTAGTGTCTACCCACATGGATGATACCCACTATATGAGTTCTCGAGTGATATATACAAGGTCGCTCAGAGACAAATGAAGCTCGTACATGTGTCAACACAGGAATTGGAGTCCCATATGTAGCCTACACGATTTCGGCACATGAGTTTGAAAAATTTCTGGAAAGATTGGGTCTTCATTCAGTTGTAATCGCAGTTAGGTCATTTTTTTAAGAAGCGCGCGCAAAACATTAATTGGCTGCAGTGTTTCTTTCATTTTAATTCAGGCTTTTTTTATATATATTTATTTAAGATAATAGCAATAAAATCCGCTGCACATGGTGTCCATTAAGCCGACGATCAGACCATTGATCAATCTGTCATTAAAAGACCCTTTGCTATTGGAGAAGCCATTGGTGTATTCTTTTACCTATGGCCCATGCTGGTTGGAGAAGATTTGCAGAAGACGCCTCGAGAAAATCTCCAATTACAGAAGCTTTTACCACATGGATGGTTTGTACATACACGGCAAATCTGACTCGGTCGGCTCGTGTATTTGACACTGACCTGAGTACCGTAATTAAACCCTTCGGCCACTGCCATCGTAAGTCGGTCGTCATATGGCCTACTTATATAGTCGGGAGAGAGACGATATCATTAGTCAGAGGATAACAGAGGAGTGAAAGCGAGGCTCTTATTGTGATGATTGATTGATTGATTTTAGAAGAATGGAGCATACAGTTCTCAAACTGAGTACTATTCACGCCAGAAGCTACACACACACAAACAATATACAGTTTGCGTTAAGTAACCTAGAAATAGACCACAGACTAGCTACAAACTATACGCATTCCGACGGAAGTCGGCGTTGCTTCAATATAAAACATTTTTACAAAAGAGGTCGTAATCTTAAAGATTAAATATTTGAAGTACTAAGCACTTTGTCAGTTAAAATGTGTTGCAAAGTTTAATAGTATAAGATCCTCTTTAAGGTGCACCATCTTTGAACTTTAAAACTTTCAGCATTCCCATTCGAATCATCTGTGAAGCTGTTCCCAACATAACGAGTTCTTCTGGTTTAAGAATAGTGTAAATGGTGCTGTTTGAACTCGTATAACGCCATACGTGTGAAATTCAGCCAGTGTAAATTCCAGTCAAATATGTTTAATCGACGTTAACTGGGATAAGACTTCATTCAGCTTTACGTTACAGGTTTTCTGTTAAAATAAACATAGAAATGATCAGCAGTGCAGATAGTTATTGATGATGAAAGCTTCCACAGATATTTATCACCTTGAATGTTTGTCCGTCTTAAAAACGAACACGGAAGAGCTGAGCTGGTTGTCCTGTGTCAATAATGACCAGTAATGAGATCGTCGTGCGATGCAAATGTTTGCTAAAGCTGTTACAACATTCAATCAGCTGTAATAGAAAAATTCACTGATATTTGTTCAACCGTTGATTCTGATTTTATACAGCACATTCCATGTCCTTATGATACAAACTTCCGGGTGGATAGCAAAATGTTCATTACAAAACAATAAAATGGGAAGTGTTGCCACGTTGAGACCAATTCGCGTCTTTTGCGTAGTTATTTTGAGGAATAACTTCGAGAAATAATAAAACTATGAATTCAATGCACACGTTTGTGAAGCATCACTATTGTCATCGATTTATGTAAAGAATTATATTTCACTGTTATGTAAACACAATATTTTGTCGATAACATTTGCCTTTATGACCTATATGAAACAACTTTGCATCAGAAAGGGTTCTTTTGACAATGTCAATTTACGTTTAGCTACCGCTTCCTGAGAACAACATCACGCCTGTTTTTTACAAACAAAGAAGTCCACAGCAACACTGTGTTTCGTATTTTTTCTATACCGGTATGTTTTTTATATTCCCAGCTATTACGTAAGCGTCTCATCAGAATCGTAATGATAGAATATGATTGAGAGGCTGCCTTGATAACAAATGAATATATGGCTACTCAAAATTGTTTTTCTCCATTGGGTAAGACATTAATTTTCGATTCACTTCATGTCTAGTGTAGAATGTTACATAACATGTATACAGCACAATTAAGGAAAGCCTGACGTAGTACTTTTATGAAACCTTATGCGACTTGTGTTGCGGTTAGCTATTGTGTTAAATTTTCACCTGATACACAAGACCTATAACCAACAATAAAGTAGTATAAGATTCCTATTTTTTGTGACTTTGTATATCGCTCTTTCTGGTGATACATGGCTGGGCTCTCTGTAAGATGCGCGCCTCTGTATATGATATACACCTGTTGTGTGGTCTATTAGAGTAATCCCTTCCCTGCTGTACAGTCGCCAGGGAATCTGTTACATAAACCATTTACTTCACACTGGTAATGTTACTAACTTACCTGTGAGCCTGTACTTTTTTCTCTACCTTTGAGACTAACGGGTTATCTGAACAGCATCACCGACCCAACCACATCATCATTGCACATGTGTTTATTTACTCTCTTCAAACATATACATGTTCCCCATTTAGACCGCTGTTGGCAACTGTATAATGTGTCGGCATTAGGATATATGAGCCCCGTTATTTTGTCGGTTAAGAGCCGTTAGAAGTTTCAACTATTTCCCTCTATGTCAGTGAAAAGAGGTATAAGCAAACTGGTTGAATGCAGACCTTGGCAGCTGTAAATAAAAAAATACCAATATGTATTATAAACAGACCTGAATGACTTTATCATCGGGGAGACTTGAATTTCCTGATTACGTCTACACAATCTCAACAGGTTAATTACTATGGTATTTTAAAGTTGTCACAACCTTAAAAATGCTTTGCGCAATAGTCTATAAATGATATAGAAATGACTATACCTCTTAGAAATAATGGTTGTTTGGGGGTTCTTTACAAAAGAGGAAGGTTCTAAATGAAACCAAGATTGTTCTAAATGCAACCATAAGGACAAAAACGGTTCTTTGATATAATAAAATAGAAGAAAAGACATGGAACAGTTGTTATGATGTTCCATACAGAACCATATAGGGTTCCATCAGAGCCATGATTGAAGAACCTTAAAGGGTTCCATTAAGTACGAAATTTCTTAAGAGTGTAGCAAGGGCATACAAACCACTTTCTGAGTCTATTTGTTCAATATTGGATGCACCTGTGGTTTGTAACAATGAGCGGTAACACATCAGAAGTCCAAAAGCATCTTTATGAGTCATTTATAACGTCAATTAAACGGAAATGTTTGTCTATTGAATTATTTATTTCGAATTTGTTTGCGTTTGTGTTAACGCTGTCCATGGTTTTACAACGATTTCGCTTACACAGCGGTAAGCAAGATCAGGCAGAAAAAAACCCCACACACATTCGAAACAGTCAGAAAAACGAAGACATACAATAAAAAATTAAGTATATCTAGATATTAATACAAAATATCATGTCACCACATGGTTTAAAAACATTCATGGTCGTTAACAGTTTTGTTAATTTTAGTCTGACTATAGATCTTTTTATGATTTTGTACTATTTCAAAACATCAACTGGTAATTATCCAAGAAGTAACCATAGGAATTGTAAACAAACAACTGCTCCACACGCCGAGGTAGTCTAAGCTGCAATCTGTGTGCTTGACATAAACATGAAACCATTAAGTTATTGATGCAACACAGGACATATGCTAGGGGCAACGATTTACAACAGCTGTTGTCAGGCAGGGCATGCGCTAGAAGCAACGAATAACAGCAGCTGCTGTCAGACTGCCTCCAGCACAAAAGCTGATGTAATTCGTTGCAGCCAGCATATGTCCTGTCTGACATCAAAAGCTGATGTAATTCGTTGCAGCCAGCATATGTCCTGTCTGTCAACAAAAGCTGATGTAATTAGTTGCATCCAGTATATGTTCTGTCTGACAACAAAAGCTGATGTCATTGGTCGCCTCCAGCATATGTCCTGTCTGTCAACAAAAGCTGATGTAATTCGTTGCCTCCAGCATATGTCCTGTCTGTCAACAAAAGCTGATGTAATTCGTTGCCTCCAGCATATGTCCTGTCTGACAACAATAGCTGATGTAATTCGTTGCTGTTCAGCCACGAGTTCATAAATGTGTGAGAACAAAGTGAAAACGAAAAGTATTGTATCTGTTAATCTTTCGATGCATCATATCCTATGAGGATTATAAACTGACCAACGATACAGTTAACAGTCATCAGTGCTAGTGAATGATTGTAAAGAAAGATTGCACATTGTCCTAAATAGCAGAACTTAACATACCGTTATAACGAATATAACCACAAACAGCTGTACCCGGATACACATTTTATATGAAACATGGTTAGTAAGAATAGACAGTCAGGACCGGTTTTTCGTTACAGGTAATATCCAGGGAAAATGACTGAAATAACTATTAAAGACAACTGTCTTGTGGGACAATCGATTTTTCGTACATTCTTAGAAATGATGTTTCGACATAACGATTCTTTGATAGAACAATAAAGGGAGAAATACTTGGAGCAATTGCTGTGAGGGTTCTATAAGAACCTTAAAGGGTTCCATTAGAGCCATATGTTTCTAAGAGTATACCCAATCCCGGCAACAATACTGTGGTTCTGGCTGACATTGTTTAGAATTCACACGAGCAGAAACGTATAAAAATTCCCGACTGTCTATTTCTGATTGAAGAGCACTTTATCAAAATGCAACAAATCCATTGTCACTATTTCGATTAAAGCTGGCAACCCAACGACCTATACCTAATTCATGGGGAGTTAAATCGTTCAGAGTATGCATCTATATTCTAGGTTGTTTCGGAGAGGTAACTGGATTTGCTTGTATTTGGCATTTATTGCCTTTTGGAAATGAACTCTTCGATAGTTACTAATTGGTCATTTATAGTTTTGTCTGGGATTTGCTTCATATAGAGAGTGCATTTATTTTCCTATAAACACATCTAGATTATATTAGTCAGACTCGGATACCTTACAGAACACAAGTGATTGCTTGTGTGTCCGTGTTTCGAAGTTGAAATAATTCGAAGTTGAAATAATAGATGCGTCCCGGTGTAACTTTACGGAGAGTCTGAAGCCCAAACCGCTCTTGTGTTAAGCGAACTGACAGGGGTTTATTGGGTGTTTCCTAAGAAGCGTTTTTATTACGCATTAAGTCGAGTTCTTGAGTATGCACCACGGACCTTTAATGTTAATTATTTTCCAGGTACCGAGAACCACGCGCACATCTTGTTGTTTAAGGATCCCATATTATGACTGTCCAGGTACATTTGTTTATAGGCTGGAAATATCGCATAGCAAATACCCCTGTCTCAACCAGTATATCTGTTCAAGAATGACGTTCTGTATTAACCAATCAATAACTAAAGCGAACACAATCAGCTTTGGAGGTTTAAACATAGATCCACATGTCTTAATTTGTATATTGTAACTCAAGTTTCGAGACATACACACACAGGCGTTTTCACATATTCACACCATAGAGTATCGATTAAAACAAATACAATCAGGATTTCAGAAGCATTTTATTCCCCATTATTTTTGTTATATATAAACACATCCCAGTGTTCTCGATTGCCCATATGTCAGAGTGTTGCGAGTGATCCAAATCTTGTAATGAGAACTTGACAAATGTTTAATTGCCTGGGGACTGTATCCAGACTAAACAACCTGCCTTAACATCAACTAGACAGATTGCCCACACTTATTAACTGACAAACACCCCTATTCTCATTGTCATATAAGCAGATTTGATAGATGAGGGTGGCGAAATCACCAAGTTTAAGCAATTTGTTCCCCGAACTGTCCGTCTTCCTGTTACATCAGAAACTTTTTTCCAACATAATTCTTTTCTTTTCTTGACGCATTCGGAAATGAGAGTAGAAGATTTCCTTGTCTAGAAGTGAGTGCAATTTTTTTGTATAACGTTATCGATAAGACAGATGATCCTCGAAGAAATCATCGGAGAACATTACAGTCCGCAAGATCGAGCACACAACAAGGCAAAGTTCTAATGTAGAATGCATGAGAGTAGCCAGCACAATTTGGTAAGTATTCACAAATTTCTTGATTCTAAATATGGATATCAAAACATACATTATACATATGTTCACGCCAAAGCGCAACTGAAATACCGCTGAATATGGTGTAAATCATTAATCAATTAATCAATCGATCAATCGATAATTCATCAATCCTGTTCATACAGTCAACACTTTTTACCTCCACAGTGTGGTGTGTCGCTGCGGCTCAGGAAATACATTCTTTTGTGTTTTGCGGTCGCCAACTGGATCGGTTTGACCCATTGACACACTGAGATATTGGCTATTAAAGTGGCCTCTTAAATCCGAGCCCTATCTTATCTGCTATAAGTATTAATTAGTATGGACAGTTATTTATCGTCAGTAATTTGCACGATATTTTGGCTCGATGACATGTGATTAATTGTTGATATTTATTAAGACACTGAGATTGATCAAATACTCACCGGTGGTGGTTAACATATCTGGAATTTTTTTAATCTCTAACATATTCAATAACCCAACGCCTTATCATACCTACATGTACATGTACCTTACATGTTATAAGACCCAAGACTTGCCAACCTTGGATGTAACCTAGACATTTACTATAGGTTTTTGTGGCAAATTCTTATCAACGTTAACGGAACGAATCCGATATATCTCAGTCTCATTATTTTACTCGGTAAAAGATGGGAAAACAATGAAATTTTGTTTAAAAGTAAAAACGAAAATACGAAAAGTAAAAGCTGTGCTGGACACAGGGAGCGTTAAGGTCCTCAACAATCATTCCTTGCGTCTACTTTCCACTTGGAAAAAGGGACGGAAATCTGTGAGCCGAATTAGCGTAAAAGATTTGGGTTTATTTCTGTCATACGCGCCGTGGAAAAAATGGTTATAATGGAACCTTTCATAGGGTTATTCAATCATGGCTCTGATTGAACCCGTAATGGTTCTGTGTGGAACCATCACAGCAAAGGTTCCTATTATTTCTCCCATTCTTATTTATTTCAAAGAGTATATATAACTTGTGCCGTCTTCAATACGATCTATTCAAATCCACTGTGCATTGGACCGTTTACAAAGATACACTGCATATTTCAATTTTTTATAGCGGAATATAGGTGACAACTCTTCAGTATGTCAGTTTTACTCAATCTGTTTCTATTTAGACGAGAAAATTCATTTCGCGGACCTTTATTTTATAGACATTGGTTATCCACTTGAGGCTGACGTCTATTTGTTCACAATTGTCTTGGAATCGTTTATCTCAAAGACTCTCATTCTGCAATCAAGTCTGTGTTGTGACAAGCCAATTGGATGTAGCATACGAGCCATATAAACAGGAAGTATGGCTATTATAGAAGGAAACCCGAACGATTGGTAATTTTCTTATATTGGAATGGTTGGTTATCCTTCCTCCATTTGTGAAACTTCTACAATCGGACGACATAAGATATCTCCTCGACCGTGACGCCAGATCTGTTCTGGGAACTACATCCAGACAACAGGCTTACTAATTGTTCGTTGTGACTGCCTAATAATACACCATGTTGAAGGGGCTTCCTTGATTCTAGGACACAACTATCTGTATCTTACATTGCTTACGTACACATCCAAGCACTTTAAAGTTTGCTTTCCCACTGACATGTTCAATTGTTACACTCATGTAAAATGCCTCACAGACAAAGCTGAGTTAATTGTACCTGTCTAAATTAATTTATATAGATAGAGGACAGGTGAGTCTCGCAGGTAATTGCGATGGTATGAGACTAGCTGACAGCTTTCACTAACTTTCTCAATGAGTTTGAGCTCCCACAAGAGAACCACTTTCCAGTACTTTAATGAGACAGACACGTGGGTGATAGGTAGAGAAAAGCTGGACTGAGAATGTTTGTGCGTAAGCTATTCCAGTGGTCCAGGCTGCACTGTAACAAGTACATGAACGTTACAAGATAACTATGGAGTGATTTCGCTCAAGCTAGACACGATACCGATAATCTCCCTTAATGTAGTTCTGGCGTTTTGTTCTTGTTCTGATCCTTTAAATACCACATAAGCAGATTTTCCTGAAGACTGACCTATTGTTGTTTATCTCGCATACATGTATGTTTGATTTTTAGACAACCCTTAACATGCAGGATAACACGTTTACCTTTCTCGTCATCCTATAGCTCTGTACATGGCTTTGTTAAAGAGAATTTTAATTTTTCATTTCATTTCATTTTGTTGACCAGGAATAATACTATACAATGATAATGTAAATCAGTAAAACAGCAACAATATCTTAAAAGTACAAGCTTAAGTACATGTGTATATTGAAGATTTATTAGCTGGCGGAGAAAAAATCCCAAAGGGGCTTTTGTTATCCCATTAGCTTTGTCTAAGCGGATGAATAAAGATATAATGATTTGTTTGTTTGAATATGGGGATTAACGCCGCACTCAAGGGCATTTAACTTATTTGACGACGGATTGTCCGCTTCACACTGGTCCTTGCTTTATTGTGGTGGAAAACCTGGAGGAAACGTTGTGAAAAAACACCCCGGCGATTGCCGGAGCCACATCTTGTGACTCACTCATATACCTGATGGTCAACAGGCGGACTCAATCCCGTGGGAGGTAAATTAGAGAAGGATGTGGAAGCACACACGCTACCACATAAGCCATGGCCGCGGGCTATAATGATATCATGAAGGATATAGATTTCCACAGACATGAAAATATCACAACGGTGTATTAAAAAAGACAAAACAATTTGCTCAGGAAATATACCATATGATTCGGGTTCAAAATCATTGAAATGAAATATATTTTAATATTTAAACAGAAAGATGCTGAACCAGATAGAGATCGCAACAAGAATGACTAGTTTAGATTTCAAAAGAGAAAAAGATGTACAATTCTTTAGTTCAGAGGGCAGTGTTTCTATTCTGTTGGACATTTTATTTTACATAAAATAATTGATAGGCTGATTTGTTATGCTGAAAAGTGTTAATATGGGAAAGAGGAAGTAGTTTATTTGATAGTTATTGTTCGTATTGCAAGTGTTTGGAATCAGCTGAGTGGAACGAGATGGGTGTCGAATGTGTTTGAACAAACGATATTGCAGGACGCAAGATAGGGATAGATAACTGTACAATTTGAAATTATATAGGGTTTTTATTCTCAGGAAATTTTTCACGTGGTACAAAATACCCAAATGCCTTAGAGAGTGTTTTGCAAACTACATTAATAGGTGTAGACCATGTGAGCTTGTTCTTAATGGTAACACAACAAAATTTAAATGTATTTGTTCGTTAATTTTTTTCTCCAATATATAAATAGATTCATTTTGTATTTTTATTGATCTACCAAAGGGGCTTTACGTGTTGATATTTTGCTTTCTTAAGATTTAGTGCAAGTTTATTACAGGTTAGCCAGTTGTACATTATAACAATTTCCAGATTCATTATAGCGGTATAGTTCAACAGGGCACTCGAGACTCATCATTACACTCGTGTCATCTGTAAATTATAATACTTTTGGTACAATTGGGAATATCGATTTTGTATATGAAAAGATTAAATGACAGAGAATCAATGGCCTCGGGTTGTTTGGAAATAAAACATTTGATTACTCTCTGTAATTAAGATAAACACAAGGAGAACGCAAC
>JAVFBX010227098.1:0-11027 GCA_034783855.1 Mopalia kennerleyi | reverse complement strand
CTATGTCGTAATTACGACATAGCAATGACTAACTCGTAATTACGACATAGCTATGTCGTAATTACGACATAGCTAACTCGTAATTACGACATAGCTAACTCGTAATCACGACATAGCTATCTCGTAATTACGACATAGCTATCTCGTAATTACGACATAGCTATCTCGTAATTACGACATAGCTAACTCGTAAAACTTTCTTTTAGCAGCCAGCTATCGAAGTTCTCCTGCTATTTTATTACCTAATTCCCATAACGTTGATTCCGTTTTAGCCCAAAATGACGTCTTGCCTTCCTCATTTTCTTTTAGTCATGTTATATGTCAGGTATCAACGACATAACGCGATGCCTCATTACGAGTCATAAGTCTGGGAAGAACCTAGTTCAGTCTCTTTGATAAATCCTTCTAGCCAGCCCCCGGCAAAATCGGGTCCGTAGGAGCCTAGTGGCATAAAGTCTCGGTTACAGTCTTTTCCGAAACCAGCCATCAATATCCAGAAATTCGCTTTTCGCTTCAAACGAAATGCGTTACAATGCGAAACGAAACGTACCTCCTGCGCAGGAAATTGCTATTTAAAATGTTTAAAATGAAAAGCGATTCTCTTGATATTGATGGCTGGTTTATGTGACATACCGACGACAAAGTATTGGAAAAGACTTTAACCGAGACTTTATGCCTCTGGGCAACTATGGACCTTATTTTGAGGCCGGGGGCTGCCCAGAAGGATTTATGGGGGAGATGGAGAAGGTAATACGTCATTTATTGCTAATTACGTTTGAAAACATATTACTTTCTGTGTAGGTTGGATACAAAAATCTTCTGATGAAGCTGTAACGTCAGTATTGCATACGCTTATTGTAACTCTTATGTTGTTACCTCCTTCTGGAGCAGCCTCCAGTGGGAGGCTTTTTTCTACGTTGCACATCTGCGTCTATCGAAGAATTCACTATGCAAGTTTCAAAAGCCTAAGTGAAATAGTAACCAAGATAGAGCCCACGATTCGAGACCGAATCGTGGACTCAATCGGAACAATCCTATCTGAACAGGAGACCAGATCGTGACAGATAGTGTCACCTGAAATTGAGCACTCGTGACCATATCGCATCCAAGCACACCAAATCGTACCAGAATGTATCGACTCGCATCACCTCGTATCCAAACCTGTCTCCTACAAAAGAAATATAAGGACAAAAATATCTGCCGAGTTTATAATAAGATAAGTAAGAACCTGGGTATCAAATACCCCCAAGTTTCATAAAACTGTTCTAAGCAAGGGGGACCCTTAGTGGTAAGCGAGTGCGTTTACTAAAGCCTACTTCGATGTGCCGTTAGTACGACGTTAAACCCCAATCAAACAAACACACAATCGATGTACCGTTCACAGCATCGAGTCGAACTGTCGACCCTCAGGTGTTTGAGTGAGTCACACGATGTGGATCCGGCAATCGCGGGGGTTGTTTTTTTTACGAGGTTTCCTCCCGGTTTTCCACCGTAATTAGGCAAGGAACAGTGTGAAGTGGACAATCCGTTGTCATACACGTGAAATGCCCTTCAGTACGAGGTTAAACCTCAATCAATCGAACAAACAAACTATCTAAGCCAGGATTTTCGAGAGCTGAAACGAACAAGCCGATATACATTTTCTCTCTGTCCAAATTTGCATAACACAATCACAATGGTTTAAGTACCTTATTTGTACTTTTAGCTCATCCTTATTACACCACTATATACATTTTATATTCAACTGAAAAATGTCCCTGTTAAACCGGATCTATTGCATTCATATCATATTTCGGCGTTAATTCAGACATCATATCCTCTGTTCGCCAATCCTAAATTCCAAATGTTCTGAAAATAAAATATTGTTTAAAATAACAACACATTCTATATCTCTATATTGAAACAAAATCTGGCGAGTAAAAATGGTTAAGAGATCATTAGAATTAACGCTTCTATTTAAAATTCCAAAGTAAGACATACAGTATTTTTAATAAAGATGTAATATTTATATGGATAAATATTCTTTCCGAAAATCAGTATATATCCGGTATAATTATATCTTAGAAGTTTTACAATATGATTTATGCCGTTTACTTATGATATAGCATAGCATACTGTGCCATAAAAACTATCTGCAATGAACGTCTTTTATTAACTTAAAACTTCAATTCCATATCTCCCTATTGAAACAAAATCTGGCGAGTGAAAAATGGTTAAGAGATCATTAGAATTAACGCTTCTATTTGAACTTCCAAAATAAGTTATACAGTATTTTTAATAAAGATGCAATATTTATATGGATAAATATTTTTTCCGAAAATCAGTATATATCCGGTATAATTATATCTTAGAAGTTTTACAATATGATTTATGCCATTTACTTATGATAGCATAATGTGCCGTAAAAACTATCTGCAATGAATGCCTTTAATTAACTTAAAACTTCAAACTTCTAGCAGTTGGGACACTCTAATTTTGGGACAGTCTCATATAAATAACATGGAGACCCCCTGTGGTAAAGCCTATTTCTCTGTGCCAACTTCTAGAAGTGCTTGAGTATGTGTGGATCTATACAAGTGATTTATTCGTATTGACCAGCTAGTGCTGTGATTTGAAACTCAACCACAATCCCAGATGCCGTTAAACAGGTGGTGATTAGAATGTATCATGTTGAGTTTACATATTTGCAAATATAACGTAAATATGATATGGAAGTTATTACCTATGTCATCTTACCTTTTGATTTAGTTTAATCTATAATATTTGAATGATTGAATACTTTCCATCTCTAGATCTTCACGTTTATAGAGGGTATGTAAAGAGTTTTTAATCACAGTCTGTATTATTGTATCAGTTCTTGGTTGATGATAAGTGACTCGTGGACTATTATGCCTACTGATAAACTTATTAACAAACAAGACGTGAAGCGTTTCAATAATGTTGGATAGTTAATTTCCCTCCAGTGCTAAGTAAAGACAGCATTACTGCTCTTCAAACCCCTTTTTAATGATAGTCAAGAACTGGTTCCTACATTAGCTCCATGCATGCAGCACCTTAGACCTATTAAGGTGCACGATTGGCTTTTCTCGTACAGTCTCGCGTTAGTTGTAATACACAAGCTTCCTCGATGCGGTCAGCCAACGTGTTCCCCCTAATGTCGCGTGATGTTTTACCTAGAATAAATGCTAATTTGGAAACGATAATCTCGCGAGGTTTAGCCGATTTGTTCTAATACATTTAGAATATAAATTCGAATACATTTCGCTTTGATGAATACTAGATTGTACAACTGGACAAAAAACAAAAGGTTAACATTAATTGGCCTTTGCTTTTCTGGAGTGATTCACCGATTGCTTAAAAGAATTCAACGTTTACTATCTTATATAAGCTAGGAACCAGTCGATCCGGTGTTCATTTTGGCATTAAACAAGATACCAGAGAATCCGTTGGATTGTTTTCGGAATCATTTTTCTCCGGTATCATATAAGCTATCGCTTTAAAGTAAGAAAATATATTGTAACAAGTTTCTAGTTTAATGCAGTTAATAGTAAGAGTGCATTGCGTCCCACGGTGATAAGACGATCTACCAAACCGCACCGAGGAGACCTTCCATTCATCCAAACCCCCGGACCACACTGACTATTTATATAATCTGAAGCCGGTTTATTTTGAACGAGACGTCGTGTTTAGTAAATTTCAACAAGTATATCTTGATGAGAAGTTAGTGGTAGAAATCAGTTATAAATAGCGGCCATACGTCTACTCTACGTTACTGTGTGTAGTCTCACAGAGATGCAGATTTTGTGCTAAGATTTTCTCGGCAACTAGCTAGACCTTTTGGCGTAAACAAATGCAATAACCGGAAACACTGAACGATTCTTCTCATATCTGGGGAGCAAGAATATGTTAACCTATTTAATAACAAAACCGTACACACTGGAACATTCTCGGCTTAGATATTAGAGTTCATAATATTTATCAAACTGCAAGATTTATATAACCTATAAACTTGGAAACCGGATCTAATTAAATAATCTTTATAATAATTACACTCATTAAAACGGAGAAAATTCCAAAACATTTTCCATATTGTCTGGCGGCCAGTTCACCGACGGTGCAACCGTTACTCATTTAATAACTAGAACAACCATAAAAGCGCACCATTATGAATAAAAGCCGTGGAATCAATGTGACGGGTCAACCGATACCGACAGACCATATTGACATTAATTGAGGTGTCTGCGCCTTGGGTCCACCACTGAAATACAAGTACTGTGCAGACCTGTGGCTTTTGATGAAAGCGGCCAGCGACCAAGCATTCATCAGCTTAAGCAGAAACAAATATACTCAAGCTTTCAAGGTTTGTGCTTGCAGTGCCACTTTATGGTCAAATAATTAGCTCTAATTAAGGCGTCTGTACGTTTCTTTATATATAGACCTCATAAAAAAAAAGTTGTATGATAAATTTTTGAAGTGGCGGTGTACAGGAATGTAACGTCATCGAAACATACTGTTTCGGGATGCATATGTTGATTCGTAAAATCTGTTCATTTAAACGTTCTTGAAAATAAAACTACTACGTCGGCCGTGACTTATAGTGGTAGCGTGTGCACTTCCTAATCCTACTCCAATTTACCACGGCCGTGGCTTAGCGGTAGCGCGTGCGCTTCCTGATCTTACCCCAATTTATCATTCACGGGATCGACTCCGTCTGTCGATCATCAGGTATATGAGCGAGTCACACGTTGTGGCTCCGGCAATCGAGCGGGTGGTTTTTACGAGGTTTCCTACCGGTTTTCCATTGTATAATAAGGCAAGGAACAGTGTAAAGTGGGCAATCCGTCGTGATATAAGTGAAATACCCTTGAATTCGACGTGAAACCCCAATCAAATAAACAAACAAACAGTTAAACGATCAAGTTTGTCGTCGATCAGTTATTATGTACGCAAGACTACTTACTTTATTTCGCTAAACTATTGATTTTATTTCTGTCATTTCTAAAATAAGTTAATGACCATACTGTTTTATAATAGTGTGAAGAAGGGTTGAAGGGGTAATCATTAGTACTAACAAGTAAAGGCTAAGTGAAAGGGCGGGTATTTGTGAGTATTTTAATGTGTGCGACACTTCCATACAAATTAAGATATCAAAACAAATTTTAAAAGCTGTTATTTTCCAACATATTTGTCCGCACTGCGATAAGCCACCCAATGGCCCTTTAGAAAAAAAAGCGAGAAATGTATGGCTGCTTTGTTATGGTAGACGAGTCCCGTGCACTATATGTTAAGTTGCCATGTGTCTTTTATTATGGTAACTCACCCAGACATGCGCAGCAGTGTGGTTATAGCTGATTGGTCAAGCGGCACACACATATAGCTTCCATTGTTAAAATGTCTGCCCCATAGTATTTTTACGTTGTAATGGATTATCATAACTTTCGAGAATAAATAAGAATTGTAAAACAAATCACAAAAATACCAAATTAACATTACTAGTATTTGAAAGCAAATTCGACGCTTTAGTCAAGGTTGTGTTCCTAAACCAAAGTTACGACTGACAAATCATCAACGTTGCTGTGTAATTTTCCGATTTATCTAAAAAGTTTGTTACGGTGGATCATAATATATTGTGTACAAAACTACATCCGTGCGGATTCAAATATGCTATTAACGCATGGTTTCAAATGTGTTTGTCTTCCCTATCCTAATGAGTCTAATATAATGAAGTACGGTCGCCCTTTAATAACAAGAAATGCGGTGTCTTGCAAGGTCGGTCTTGGGCCCTCTTCTTTTTAATGTTAAAAACAAAAGATATCATTTTAATGCAAATAAATACATGATGCATCATGTATTAACAATCCTCAGGCTTCATTGTGGTATAGTGTCGCGATCACAATTGATCGCGCTTCCGTGATTATGAGTTTTGTTGATATAAATAATAGCTAGAATATTACAAAGTTTAGTTTGAAAACAAAGACTATTAATGTCGTGTTGCATTTATTTTCTGAGGATATCAGACAAGACATTGTATTCAGGGTATCCCAAGAACACCTTAGAAGACACCGTATCCATGATTCTGAGGACACAGACAAGACATTGTAATCATGCTATCAATGACACCAAAGATAAGCTTGTATTCATCATTTCGAGGATATCGACAATGCGTCATATGCATGGAACTGAGTACGCCATGCAAAACACTGTATCTAAGATACCTTCGACACCATACAAAACATCGTATCAAGGTTACTTAAAAATCTGACAAAGCACCGTTTCCATGATTTTGAGGAAACAGACAAGACATTGTAATCATGCTACCTATGACAACTTAGAGAAGTTTGTATCCGTGAATTTGGGGATATCGACAATGCGTCATATACATGGATCTGAGGACGCCATGCAAAACATTGTATCTAAGATACATACAACATTTGACAAGGCACCGTATCCGTGATTTTGAAAGCATCAGGCAAGACACTTACCTAGGATACCTACGATAACTGACAAGTTATGGCATCCAGAAAACTAAAGAACTGAGCCTAAAAATCAAATCCATGTTACTCAGTGAAACAAGTATCATTCAGTTGAGGACTCCAGACGTTTCGCATTCACTTGTAAGTGCGGCCACGAGGTATATCAGCGTATTCATGATAATGCGGACGCAGAGCGTATACGCTTCCATGACAATGCGCCCTCTAGCCAAGGGCAGTTTGTTTGAATAGTAGCAGGACTCTCTGTACTTAGCGTTGGAGGAAAAATAACTTTCTTACATTATGGAAACGCTCAAGTTCAGATCTTGGTTATACTAGTGTCAATTTTGTTGGAATACATGTCATATAAGTGAAAATACCCTTAATCATGGCGTAAAACACCAATCAATCTATCCAGGAAAATATAGAAGCCAGGCGTGGCATCACATATATGGACGTGAAGACGCCAGGCGTAAAAAAGTTTATATGAAAATCGGGATACCAATCGGGGCATGGCATCTATGATAGTGAAGACATCATGGGGAAACGCCGCGTTTATGATAACTGCGCGGTATCCGTCTGTGACATTGCTATTGCTGTTATGGTTGTAGGAGGGCAGAATACATGTTGTATATATGTAACTTTATTATTGTGTGTTAAAGACGCCTGTGTTTCGCAGACACATTGAAGCCAGTGTGCTTTCTATCAAGGATGACAGAGTGATCTGGTTGCTGTCAAAACAACTATTATCATGACCGATGTAACAAAGGCGTATTGTGTATAATCTGTAACTGAACCAAATCTACAAACACGGATCGAGTTTTATCATCACTTGGTTATAATGGTTCAACTATCGGAGTTTTCCAAAACAGCCGGAAAGAGGTTCAAATTCCACTGAGCCTGTCAAGAGCCCGCTGCTGTTTCAGCCGAGTAGTCGTTAGGCCGATTAAGCGACCCCATTTCATTACATCATAGAGCGAGCACGAGAGCGCTCTCAGTCGTTCTCTCTGCAGTGGCTTTAAGAGCGGTAACTAAATATAGCTGCACAGTTTAGGAAGCTTTAATATACAGAACATATTGTCCCAGAAGAATGTGAATCAGTTGCTCTGAGATTATCGCAGTGTTCTCTAACTTTATTGATTCTTTGTTCATTGGTGTCGGGATGTCTCACGTATATATTATCATCACTATTTATCTTGGCCTGATAAAGCTGACACGTAAGTATATGAAAGAAATACTTAATATTTATTAATTAATTAATTAATTAACTAACTGATAGAAATACTTAACAGAGTAAAACTTCATCGATGCAACTGACTATATCGTTATACTAGTATTCATATTGACTTCATACTCATGCTGTTTTATCACTGTATGTTTCCAGTGTATGCGCTTGCTACCTATTCTTTATTAAGTTATCTATGTCAAAACAAATTTCTTAGTCGTATTTAAAGGAAAATGGAACTTTACTAGTCTTCAATACGTCGACGGAAACGTATTAAAGCGCGTTGTACTTTAATTGATATAACTCTTCGAATGTACTGTTTATATTTGTCAAGAGACCTACCGCAAAATGTTTTAATTTTATTTGAAAGATAAGAGTTGGTATTCCTTTTTAAATCATTCGAAAAACGAAACAGTTCAAAAGTGCATTTACTTAAACTTTGTGGAGTTGGGATAATTTGAGCCGAAACCATCAAAATGTGATTATACAGTTTCGCATACTTTGAAGAGATTTAAAGTACTACGTAGCATGCTCCAAAGACGAAATCTGAAACAGTAAAAGATGGTATATAATAGCATGGGATAATGTCTTGTGTGTTATATACACATCCGTGAGTAGATAACTGAATATTCGTATATTTTTAGAGGTTGTTTATGTATAGCTTACGTCGGGACAGACCTTTGATTATACAAGAACAAATAATGTAACACCCGTAGTAACCATGAAGAACAAACAGAGGCTCTGTCTATGGCTGTATCAATAACTGCGATCTGACCTGTTGTTTTAGAGGCCAGCGAGAGTTTGGCACGCCAGTCGATGTATCATTAACAGTATTATCTTGACAAGCGCCGCCATCCTCTCGGGGTCTACGGTCTTGATGTAGAGACACCGAGTCGTAACATGTCATCTAACAACCTCCCTATAACCCAGTGAAGAAAACCAGGTCCTATTTTTTAAGAGCTATTTTACTTAACCCAAGTTAACTCGGAGGCACATCAAAATGTTTCACTACGGTTATTTTAGATAAGCGACCGCCTTGTTGATTCTAAAGTCCATTCTGGCTAGGTGTCCATACAAGTTTTTACGGATCCCATTACCCGGCTATTAGTTAGCCAATTAAACTGACCGATCCATTAGCCTGGAAAATTTGTCTTACTGAGATATGTTAGTGTTCTGAAAAAAGACGTAATTTGTTTTCCTTGAGACGCTGGCTTTCTCTACGAACAAAGAACCGTTTTGATCGCGACTACCGACAATGTCTTCTTGTTCCGTTGACGGATTCTGAAGATGGAAGCGTTCAAATCTTGTCTTAAGTGCGTAAATATGTTCTTTTTCAAAAGTATCAGGTGATTAAGTAAGTCTCAAATGTAAGAAATTATTTGTTCCCACTCGCCAGATCATGTTACTTTTATCATATACACTGAAGAGCATTTTGTATTAAGTATTACCACATAAGTAACGAAAGCGCCACATCAAAAACAATAATCTGGGTCTAAACGAGTTGAACTGTTTTCTTTCCAAAAACAAACTGACTTACGCCCACCTCCTCCCATAATGATATCAACAAGTCATCTGCTACTTTAACCATTCCATATTCTTCATTATTCCATAGTCTTAGAAGCAACGGTATTCATTTCAAACTCAAAGCTATCTCTTTTGGATTCTGGGTGTGGATATCTTTCCTTATCCCAAGGAGATTTGTCCAGATGTTAATAGGAACAAAATCTCCTTCTTCGCGATATCTCTTATTGTTTCTGTGTCAGGATAACCTCGATCCCATTACTGTGAATAACGGTAGGCCTACATGGGGTGTGATCCCCTTAGGCGTTTTCCACCGTGTTCGATTAAAGGTACTCTTATCGTAAATTGCCAAGCAATTTATCAAGCAACACAGTACAATGTCATATTATATTCTACTTGTATTGGTGTGTCTAGAAAGAATATCGAATTTAAAAATGTGCACAATTTTTAAAAGTAATCCTGTATATATTTTATTTCTGGAACATTTCTTAACAGTCTTTTTTAAAGATCTTTGATGTGTTTAAAACAATTTGAAATATCGTTTAAATGAACAGCAAGGAGATTAAATAATTGAACAATGAATCTCAGAATTCGTGTTAAGTTTTTAATAAATCTTTTTGGACTTGTATACGAGACTAGAATACAATAATATCACCAACAAACAAAATATACATTTACAGGACTTTTATTTATTTATCATTTATTTATTTAAATGATAAATACGAATAAACCGAATGTTGAACCTTGTGAAAAGCCACATTTCATGCAGTAATTCATAAAACTATGTACGACTTCTGCTGCTAAACTTTGCTTTGAAAACCGTTTAACAGCTGTAATTAATACATTGTTTTTTTTTCTGGGATAATAGTTAAGGGTTTGTTTTCTCTTTTAATTCCTATTTCTTTTACTTTTTTAAACGACTGAGTTTGTTTAGTACGCTTTTTTTGTCAATTCTGTAATATGCCTCAAAAGGTTGCAAAATAAAGATGTTTGGACAACAATTAAAAAGCATCCGATATTATAAGATGGGATGCGGAAGGAGACTCTCTTGACTATATTTCATTAGCAAGATGATCCGCCGGAAAACATTGCGCGGCCCAATTAGGAATATCCTGTCTGGTCGTCGGGTCATGGAGTGTCAACATAGACGCCCCTCAATACAGCGACCCACATAGATGTTAACTATAACATTTTAGTCTACTTATGTATTAAACAATTCATAAAAAAAACTCCAACTGCTTGAATACCATAGCCTATCTGCTTTCGCTTGAACTTATTCCACTGATTTCTATGTCACAGTATAGTATACTATGGGTCAGATCGTAAAACAAATTGTGAAATATTGACTGCCACGTGTCTTGATATTTCAATAAATTTTTTTTATGCACTAATAGAATGCGTGGATTCCAGGATGATCTGTGATAAAACATAAATGACCACAAAACCAACCTGCTAAAGGGTAAAACATTTTAAACTCACGCCTAACAATTTTTTAACATAACATGAACGTTTAAGCGCATAAATATTATCTGATAATTTATCATCTGCAAATTGACTTACGTCCAAATGCACATTTCTAGCTTTTTGACATCTGAGATGGTTAAAGGGAAAGACAACTGTTTTTCGACCTAAACTTATTACTTTTATTGTATATTTTCAAAACCAATCATCTGTATTGTACTTGCATTCGAATAAGCATAGCCGTTAATTTGTTGATTTAAACAGCGGAGCTGGCGTCATTGTTCCAAACCACGGTAGTTATATCATCTAGTCGTGGCTGTTCCCCACTGGTGACCGACCGTGTTTTCGAA
>JAVFBX010227087.1:0-11027 GCA_034783855.1 Mopalia kennerleyi | reverse complement strand
CGGCAGAATGTAATGTTTCACGAATATCTCGGTCTGTAATTGATTAATCGGGTTGCAAATACGCACTTCCAGCTATATACTGTAAAATACAAAATGGCGTTTGTTTTCACCCAAGAGCCAAGTTGTCAAGCAAGGAGCCTCGCTTTCGTATCAGGTGACGTCACGCTAAAGCCCTCTATAACATTTAACCAGTTCATCGTTGAACGCCAATCAAACAAACAGAACATTACTTTACTCTCTGAATTAAACTATAAATTGAAGGTGTTGAGTGGCTATTTATATAAACAATCCTACTGTTTTTATCTGCTGAGAAACATTAAGGAATTTCAGAACAGGGTCCATACGAACGGGGTCAATTTGACTATATATTTTTTGGATAATCATAACCACTTCTGCCGTGCCGTGGCGTAGTGTTTAATGAGTGCGCTTTCTAATGCCTGCTTCAATGTACTGTTCACGGAATCGAGTCTGTCTGTTGACCCTCAAGTATACGAGTGAGTCACAAGATATGGCTCCGGCAATCTCGGGGATGGTTTTTACGAGGTTTCCTCTCGGTTTTCCACCATAATAGGACAAGGAACAATGTGAACTGGACAATCCATCGTCATCTAAGTGAAATACCCTTGAGTATGCGTAAACACCAATCAAACAAACCGCTTCTGGATCTTAATACACTCTCACATCCCCATCTCCTTGTCTTTATCATATTATATGTTCTGTTTCTAAAATCCGGTGAGTTGGGGCCTACATGTATATATATATATATACTATTTTGTTGTAAACAGACTATGAGAGCCGTCAGTGACCGAACAACAAGAGAGGCAACTGAAAAACAGATGAAAGAAAAAGAATTATCTAAAGTGAAAATTAACAAAGAAGATGTTGATTTAATTGTGAGTAGTTTATAAGAATATGTCGATTAAGATTTAACTGTGAGTAGGAGCTTTTAAGTTCAATTTGGTACTGGAAAAGTAGGGGCGCCCAAAATAATAGAAGCACCCATTAACATCATTGTATAACTATTTGCATAATATCTGTGTTAAAATCAAACAGAAAGGGGGTAGAGAAATAAGAGAATTTAGGATTGAAACATGGACAAAATTTATAGTAACTCCCCTGCTTATGACTTTAATATTGAATAAGCAAATTAGGTGTTGAACATGGGAGGCAATGCTGGCTTTCAGAAGCGCTGGAGTAAGGTTAACACCTAACATGTTTACTTTTATGATCATGTGTATAACTGTTGGAATATACTGCCAGCTTATGTGAAATACCCTAAAGCATGGCCTTAAACACCAATCCTCCCGTGGGAGAGCGGGTTGGCCAGTCTTGCAGAATACTCCCTCGGCTTACTCGGTCGATCATAATAAGAGGCGAGAAAAGAGGAGCTTTCTGTTGCCCTGGTGTTATCAGAGGCTGAGCTAAAGGGAACAGGAAGCTGATCAGTTTGTATGTTTTATTTTTGTCTCCGTCGTCATATAAGTGAAATACCCTTGAGTACACCGTTAAACACCAATCAAACAAACAAACAAATTAAACACCAATCACTCAATCACACATGAGTGAGAAAAGTTAATGACATATTGTGGTGAAAACATTGTTAGTTCTATTCCTCTTGTTATCAGTGAAGAGTGTCCTATAGTTTGCACAAAGAAGTTGTGTTGATTTCTCCTGGCATTGGTGGTTTTCCTTACATGTGTATTTGAAATAAGACCTCTTGACATGATCATTGTGAACAGGGGCACGACCATGGCTTAGCAGTAGCATGTGCACTTACTAATCCTGCTTCGATGTACTGTTCACTGGATCGAGTCCACCTGTTGACCATTAGGTATCTTGGTTTTTACAAGGTTTCCTCTCGGTTTTCCACCATAAAAAGGCAATGTGGAATGTGAAGTGGACAATCCATCGTCATGTAAGTGAAATACCATTGAGTACGACGTTAAACCCCAATCAAACAAACAAACCTATGTGAACAAACAATGTCTCTTTACGTCAACACCAACCTGCATTTTTTCACATGGGTGGTGTAGGCCGTATTGCAGACTAAGAAAAAAAAGTTGGTGAAATCATTTGAAAAACCATATTTTTCTGCAAATAAACAACCTAAAGTTTTGTTATCATCTGGTTTCTCATTTGTTAGATCTAATTTCAGATATCACAAATATGATATGAGATACATAGGTGGGCTGAAAATTAACAGTCCATTGTTACTGAAAGTACATGTATATCTACATTAAATATCTGGGAGTACTGTACAACAGATCAGTTGCTATTTCAGTATTAGCCATGTGGCTGAGGGTGTTATTCTAAATGCCACTCAGGCACTGGCTAAGGGTGGTTTGTTTGAAGAGTAGCAGTACCACTACTGTCTTTCCTAACACTGGAAGAAAGCTATTTTCCAAAATTATGGAAACACTTCACATCTTGGTTTTACTAGTGTCAATTATTGTTGGAATACACCACCATCATACAATGGAATACCCTTAAGCAGGGCCTAAAACACCAATCAATCAAACTCTTCAATGCTATTACATCAGTAGGTCTATGCTTGATGTAGGCTACCCGAGTCAGAGTGGGTTGAACAGAATGAGGTATTGGCGTAGTGCTCTCAACTCCCATTGATCAGATTGAAGTACTGATATGTCTTTTCTTGTTTTCAGATGAATGAGATGGAGATTGCACGAAGTCAAGCTGAGAGAAAATTACGAGAACACAAAGGAAGCGTTGTAGATGCTCTCATTGAACTCACTAATTAACCTTTTACCTGTATCCATTATCATGTTTATAAATTGTCTTTATCATCACGTCATACAATTTGTTTACCTCCGTCTCTTCTTAACCCTCAATTTTGGACAGAAACACTACTTATTGTTGCCAGTCTCTGCAATTGTGGCATGTAGTCCGAATCCATTTCGTATTCAGTTAGCAAAATAATAGGTGTACAACAAAAGATAAATCATTCTCGGACAATCAGCATGTTCAACAGTCAAATTTTCTATTGCTTAACCAATTGGTGTTTACCGAAGGGTATTAAACTTGCCATTTTGTTGGTTAAGGACTCTATCGCTAGTCAGGGGTAAAAAATGTGACCCTTATATTTTCATGTCTTACGCACTTATTTTTAAACTTTGAAGCATGCTTATATTAACAGCACATTTATTAGAAAAAAAGACGTCGAGATTTTAAATATAATTTTATATTATGATTTATTTTATAGTGGCATTTAAACACAAAAACGTCAAATAATTGTTTAAAATGGACCTTCGTTTAAAACATTTATTTCTCTTAGATTTTTTTGTCAAATATTCATGTATTTGAACTAAAATACCATCATATGGTAATTCTAAATTCAAGTTTTTGCACAATTGATAAAAATATATGTTTAATATTTTCAAAACATAAATCAATATTAAAAATCTGTATGACTGTTTTCAAGATAATGGCTTAAAGATTGTGTGTGCCAAATTTCAAAGACTTTGTGCAAATTGTTCTTGAGAAATAAACGATTTAAACATTAAAAAATGTAAGCGAAAACAGCCTAAATTGTGTAAATGGTTTTTAGATGTCAAATTCTCCCAATACATTTAATAAACAACATCGAGTTTTATCTAGTGCAATCATTGGTTGCATACTTATTTTTTAGAAATTGTGTTTAAATTGCAGTTTAAACTGAAATTTTAGTGACGTTGGTATCCTTGATTTCCTTCACACCTTTGTTAATGGCTATCCGTAGGAGCCCTACTGGGGGCAAGTAGTTTGCATAAATGTGTATTCTAACACCCAGACTGAATACATATATCTGCAGCAAGGGCGTAGGCGCCCAAATGGACGCCCTGATGAGAGCAATTGCCTCATTTGGACACCCTGTTTTAAGAGACTTAAACATGCAGGAGATAGGAAACTAGACATCCAGTCTTTTGAAAAGTGAAGTAAAATGACCATTTTGGACACCTGATCTGTAGTGTACTGTTGGTCTACATCGAAAGTGTTGACGACCCATTTTCTTATCTGTAATGATTTTCAAGTGCTAAGTAAAGCAGTATGGGTGTACTTGAAACCTACCCTTACCAAAGTAGAGATACCTCTACTTCAGTATAAACATGAGTCTGAATCATGTGTAATACTTAATAAACCTCCAATAAATAAAATTCAAACGGCAATTGTTTTTACATAATAAAAATATTTATTTGTATTAAGAATAAAAAATGTTTATAAAACAGTAACCTGTAAAGGAATTGGGCCATGGGTCACAAAGCAAATTAAGTTAAGTTGCCCCTGAATCATAAAAGATTTTTAAAATGAGCAAGTCTTTAAAATATGATACATTCACAGCCCAATTGACCTTGCATAGATCAACATTTGCAATCTGAAATTCTCTACAGTAGACTGTTTGATTGTGCTAGAAGCCGTAATTAACTTAGTTCCAGCCTAATGGGTGAAAGAAACCACCCATTGACGCCACTGAGAACAAAAACAGGGGCCACTTTCACAAAATGTCATGACAAAAAAATGTCGTACAATAAAATTTTGTCATGTTAAACTATAGACGTAAAAAATAGCATACAATATTTTATTGTCGTACAACATTTTGTGAAAGTGGCCCCAGGCTGCACACCACAAACAATCAGCTTCTTGTTGCCCCTGAACCTCAACTACAGTAGAACTTATCAATATATATTCCATTGATATTGGAGATATTGCAAAGACGTCACAAAGTCCAAATTAGGAACTCTGGAATATCATAATTTACTGGCCAGAAACTGGCAATTTAACAGTAAATTGGTCCCAAAAACAAAACCCATCATTTAACGAGCTACACGTCATCAAGTTGAAATCCTACCTTAAGTAAAGGTGTTAAACTGGACAAGCCAGATTGTTGATTGTTTTGAGTTTAAGTTAATGTCCATTTCCCTCACAAAGATGACCAGAAAGTGCTTAGGCAGACACCCGTCCAAGTGGACACCCTGAAGTGAACAATTACCTCATTTGGACACCCTGTTTTAAGAAACTTTAACATGTAGGAGAACTGTCAAAATTGGACACCCAGTTATTTGAAAAGTGAAGTAAAATTACCATTTTGGACACCCTACTTCTGATTTCTGGCTAAGCCCCTGACATTGACCAGTGATCATATCTCAATCTGCCTGAATTACATATGATGAAACTCGTGAGAGGAAAACCCCCCTATGATTCATTGCTGGAGCCACCTTGTTTTTACTCCCTCATATACCCCGACAGCAAGAACTGGACTCAATCCTTTGAGCAGTACATGAAAGGGGGATCAGTAATCTGATACGCTAACCAAGAACATCAATCCTCTCCCCAAAATCTGTACGTCATAGGCTATCTGTTACTCTATCAACCCTCTCCCCAAAATCTGTACGTCATAGGCTACCTGTTAGTCTATCACACAGCTTTCTCATATTCAATATTCGCCTCATGTTTCCAATGCAGTCTATGCAGGTAATAAAATGTATTTGCTTTTAGTCTGAATATGAAAACTTAAATAAAATTTGCTTTGTAATTCAACACTCAATTTCCTAAACACCTCATTATGGCACTATAGGTATAAAGTTAACTGTAACGAACTCTATAAACAGCCAAAATTAACTTCCTGTTTCTCAAAAGCCTTGCTTTGCAGCACTTGCGATAAAATCTCGAAAACAAAACCAGCTGATATTTCCTCTCAGAAAGTTGATGGTCTCAGAAGCAGTTGGATGGTTCATGTAGCACTGATTGTAACCCTGCGTTAACAAGTCAGTTGTATCTGAACTGCAGAGTATAACATAGGGTTACAATCCAACAACAATGTCAGCTAAGGTTGTTGAGAAACAAGAACTTACTTTTGCACAGCCATAAGTGAAATAAACTTCATGGAACTATATCTTCCATAACTATTAAAAACTGGGTGATTTTCTTTGGAGTCGTTCGTCTAGCTAGCACTCTGAAGTTTTCCCCATTCGCTATTCGGTCAGCAGTTCCAAAATACTGTTTCACAGAGGACTTTAACTGCTTAACACTGACTTCCTGTGACTTCATAGCCTCGATTGTTGCAGAGTCCACCACATCCTGACTCATGTCAGGTCGTGTTAAACTACATTTCGGAGTACATGTTGCCACTTCCCGATTAAGAACACAGAATTGATTATTTACACTCGATCCTTCAAAAGAATTATAATTGTCAGGAAATTTTTTGCATGCTTTCCGTCGATGTTTGCGAGGATGTATATGGCTTAAGCTTGTATCCCTGTTAATTGTAAGAGTGATATCGGTCTGATCTTTGTCAGTGTCTTCCGTCCCGGAACTTTGTGATGCGGAGTCCATTTCTTGCTGATTTTCAATAGCTTGAATCATTTCAGCTTTCAAGCGGTCCCTTTCAAGTTCATCGTATACTTCGACGAACGTCTTAAAAGGATGATTTGGTCCAGCAAATGACACTGGGGGTGGAATAATGTTATCCAAAGTCAACTTCGATTTTCCACGGGATTTTCGACCAGGGAATGTCCCAATCAAAGCAGGTTTACCAAAAAACGGGAATTTCCTATTCAATAGTATTTTCTCATTGAGAGGGGATTTTCCATTACAAGAAACAACGCCGGGGCTATATCCTTTATAATTTTGGTTAACAGTTTCCTCATTTTCTTGCTTTTTACCCTAAAAATAAACAAATAATATTTAAATTCCTTAAAAATGAGAATTGTAATACACTCACAGTATGATTGTCTAACCAAATACAGTGCCTCATTATATTTTTTTTTTTTTAGCTTGATATTTTTTTGTTTTGGAAAATGAATGTGTTGAGTCTGACTGAAATCAAATCCCCAGCGTCTTTAACTGTTTATATGTTAAACATAAAAACAATATTTACTTTCAGCCAACAATATACAGTGTTTACCATTTTTAAGCAGAGGAATGTTTACTATGAAATTGATGCCTGTCAAGTATCCATCAATTCAAGCTACTTACGTCTTGAAAAGCTTTATCACTCAGTTTTCTATATTTGGTGCTCCTCTCTAAACTGGAATCCAGCGACGCTTTCCTTTTCTTTAAGTGGACAGGTGACCTGGAAAAAGAATTAATATGAGCAACTGCTTGGCATTTTACATTTTGCTGGCAATGTTATTTCTGACATTTATGACAGTGCTGTACTCCAACAGTAAATATCTGTACTAACACACCCTTAGATGTGGAGTGTCTTGCTGTGTTAAAGCAATGATACACCTCCAGTGCTTGGTAAATAGGGAGAGGCCCATGAGAAGGACTGTATTAAAACCCCAAGCATATGGTCACCAAAAGTCCATAGTTAGAGGCCTACAATTGTATCTGTTTTAAATTCTGAATATATATATCTTTTAATTTTTTTAATGAGGGTATAATAAAAACTCAGTCAGTTTTGAGATAAAAATGATCTTCCCCCGAGGCCCTCATAGAAACAATATACAATGTTTATGTATATGAACCAGTTCCTTTCTTAAATACTCTCGAAAATGAAGAGTAAATCTGGTAATTAATATGTCCCTCCCGTTTCATGTTGTGTGATATTTATCTAAAATTTCAGAAAAGAACAGATAATATCCCTCTCCTCTCATGTTGTGTAGCATTTGCCCAAAATTTTAGGTAAATCAGGGTATTCAATTTGGACATACAGTGCTAAAGGCAAATTGTACACCATTTCTTCTAAAACAGTATCACTTAATTAGCATAATTAATACGCACAAAATACCATATAATTTTAATAAAATCTTCTTTTCTGGTCTGGCAAACTGTATGTAAAATTCAGTATATTTAATTATTGATGCCTCTACATGGCTGATGCTGATGCCAAGGATACGAGATAAACTCACCTTACTTTGTACAGGCCAAACTTTTTCGTTAATTCGCATTACAAAGGTGGTGTTATACCCATATTCAAGCCCCACAGAGCACTAGTAGCCATCTCCTAATATTGTAACTTACCCTGCCAAAGGCACAAACGTTCTTGTTTTCTTCCCTTTCATCTTGACACTGTTCATGACCTGGTGGTTAATTTGTCCATTAACTGGTAAAATCACAGTAGGGGGTGGGGGAGGGAGACGTACCCGCAACCCCCATAACGTACCTCTCTTCTTCACCTCACTTCCACTCTGAAATCTAACCACAAAACTAAAGCATTAAGTAACTATTTATATTACTCGATTTGTTTGATTAATTGGGGTTAACATAATACTCAAAGGTATTTCACCCAATGTTGTGAATTATCCATTTCACACCATTTCTTACATGTGTTGCCCTTTAGCTCTGGGTTGGTTGATTGATTGGTGTTTAAAGCCATGCTAGGGTATTTCCCTAACATGATGGCAATGTACTCGAAGACCACACCAATGCAATTACAAAATGTGATGTTTATTAGTGAACCCCACTGATAACTCACCTAGTTCTGTTGGACTTTAATATGTCCTCCACACAAGATTGAATATCTAATGATTTGTCTGAAGACTGCAAAGAAAAAACAATTTTAGTACATAATTAATAAAATTTATCCATTTTAATACACAAAAGTTAAAGACACCAAAAGTTAGACTGGTAGAAGTAAGGGACTTGCTTTTTCAATAGTTGGATTGGGCTATAAAACCGTACTGAAGGTTATTTAACTGTGTTCCAGTCCCAATGGGTGGAAGCTCTAACGCTATTGGCCCCTTACCACTTAGTGCACCAGGTCACCTGGAAGCTTCATTTTGTAATGAATCAGTTTGCAAGTCTGCACATCCATATCATAACTAATGCAGACTAAACGTTTTATGAATTTGCTTATGTGCGTATTGGAGACTTGATTAGTTCATGATTAATTGATTGGTGGTTAACGCCGTGCTTAAGGGTATTTCACTTATATGATGGCAGTGTATTCCAACAAAATTGACACTAGCACAACCAAGATGTGAAGTGCTTTCATAATGTTGGAAAATTAATTTTCCTCCAATTAAAGACAGTATTGCTATCTTCAAACAATCTGACCCTTAGTCAGAGGGTGACCTTGATTGGGAGAAGAAAAATAAATCCAGGCAAGCAAAGCCCACATAAATTTTACACAACATAAATTGTTTGTTCTGATGGAAATCTCCATTGAGTTAAGATTGTCTGTTTATTTGATTGGGATTAAACGTCGTACTCAAGGGTATTTCACTTCACACTATTCCTTGCCCTATTATGGTGGAAAACTGAGAGGAAACCTCGTAAAAACCACCCCTGCCAAATCTTGTGACTCACTCATAAACCTGAGGGTCGACAGACGGACTCGATACCATGAACGGTACATCGAAGTAGACGTTAGAAAGCGCACTCGCTAACCACTACGCCACGGCCGCAGGCCCTCCAGTAAAGATAACATGACTAACCTCAGAACATACTGCCCTCACTCAGGTTTGTTCGTTTGTATGATTGGGGTTTTTAAATTGTACTCAAGGGTATTTCACTTATATGATGATGGATTGTCCACTTCACATTGCACCTTGCCGTATTACGATGGAAAACCAAGAGGAAACCTCGTAAAAATCACCCCCGCGATTGACGGGGCCACAACATGTGACTCACTCATATACCTGATGGTATACAGCAAACTAGATCCCAAGAATGGTACCTCAAAGCAGGATTAGTAACCACACACACTACCACTAAGCCACGGCCCGTGCTCAGTCAGGGGAATGTCACGGATTGCCCTTAGCTAAAGGGCATGACAAGGAGTCAATTAACCCAACATACTGCCCTCAGTCAGGGTTAAGTTGCAGAAGTAGTACTCAATTAACCTAACATACTGTCCTCAGCCAGGGTTAAGTGGCAGGAAGTAATACTCAATTAGAACATACTGCCCTCAGTCAGGGTTAAGTTGCAGGAAGTAATACTCAATTACCCTAACATACTGCCCTCAGCCAGGGTTAAGTTGCAGGAAGTAATACTCAATTAACCTAACATACTGCCCCCAGTCAGGGTTAAGTTGCAGGAAGTAATACTCATTTAACCTAACATACTGCTCTCAGTCAGGGTTAAGTTACAGGAAGTAATACTCAATTAACCTAACATACTGCCCTCAGCCAGGGTTAAGTTGCAGGAAGTAATACTCAATTAACCTACTAGATGGAGATGAAGATTGTTCCAGTTTTCTGTTATCCATGGTAGTATACACTCATTCAAGTCGTAATACTTTTTGTTATACATCACAGTCAAGTTAAAAAGAGCAAGTTGTGTGACGTCGATCCTTAAAACAGAAAAATATTTTATACAGGATACAAACACAAGCTGACATTAACAATAATCCACGTCATATTAACTGTAAAGCTACGTTCACATTTGTAATTTACTTTACTCATATTAAATTTGCTATTCCAATAGTTCTTCTACAAACTGTTATTGCAGAGCATATGCACAATCTGTCGCTAGAAACAAAAGACTCATTAAGATTTACCTGTAGCATTGTGAGGGCTGGCTGACAAATAGTGTACCCCCAAAAATAGTTCAAATGGTAAATTTTGCAACTTACCATTTGAGTTCCAGACGTTTTAAATACTCCATTCCAAAATTACAAATTGAGCAAACAAAGATGTACCATCGATCTCCATATACAAGTGGGAATTCTAGACACTGCATACAGGCTGAAATAAGACAAATGGGGAACTGTAAGCCGTGGAACACAAACAGTACAGACACTTTTCCTACAAACTTCAGTGTCCATGTCTTTTATTGTACTTCATTTCTGTGAGACAATACATCTAGAGCAGGTGCTTGATGTTCATATACCCTAAATCACCTCCAATATCGTCCATAACAAATCGTAACTTTTTTAGTTGTTGGGACAATATTACAGCATGTATTTCAACAAATTTATGTTTTCTGACAAATGTTGATGCTTTCTAACATAACAGAAAAAACAGAGACAATTTCCACGTCTTTTTAATAGCATCTAAAATAGTAATTTTACAATCTAATTAAAATCAGATCTCAAAAATGCTCCCCGTGTTTTGTTTGTCGCTATATTGAGATCTAAGGCAATCACT
>JAVFBX010227076.1:0-11029 GCA_034783855.1 Mopalia kennerleyi | reverse complement strand
TTAATTAGTTCATTTAAAAAGCTGAACTGACGTCATTGTTCCAAAACACGGTAGTTATATCATCTAGTCGTCCCCTTTTGCCTGCACTGGTGGATGCTTCCATATAAAACCGAAAGAGAGGGTTCCGTCCCCAACAACAACAACAACAACAACAACAAACAACCGATTATACATATCAACCTGGTGCTAAAAACTGCATGTCAGCTGAAAACATGCTAAACATATGTGTTACTCAACGAGCTATGTTGATACGTATATAGATTAACATTGCGCTTGGATGACAAGCGTGTGTAGACGCCGTGTTGTTACAGATGCCTTCTTATGCATCCACAAGCAATCGGACACACTGATTCACGGCTATACTTACTCGAATGCAAATGCAAAACAGATGGTTGTCTTTGAAAATATGCAATATAAATAATAAGTTTAGGGAAAAACAGTTGTCTTTCCCTTTAGGTGTTCCATTCAATTGAGGAATTATCTCCCCTGACGGTTCGCCAGTCCGCCACAAAAGTTGTCGAGCGTGAACCAGACTCTTATCGCGTTATCTTCGACCACAGTTGGAGAGTCTGGTAACAGAGCTTTTTAAATGTTTCAGAAAGAAAATGGCCGTCATATGGCCAAGTTATCATACTTTTTTTTTTTTGATAGGTTAATTTAAATATATATTTCAAACAATTAAATCGAAACCAAAACCTATGCATTTATTTACAAATACATTCATTACGGTTCATTTGTTGAAGTTGAAGTATTCAGTCCGTCCATTAAAACACGTGTGGCCTAGATCATAATAGTAAACAACCGATCAGCTTAAAGCGATAGGCTTGCGAAGTCAAACGACAATTTGATAACAAAATACATAACATCTACTGTCTAGCCTATGGAACAGATATTTTATACGATTTTTTTTTCATCTTTAAATAATCTTCAAAGTTGAAGAAAAATACTTCGACCCACGATTTCTCAGGGAGCAGACATCTTGTGGCTTTCCTTTGAAGAAACCGTCCGAACTTCTCTGAATGGATTTGGAGGTTTCCGTGATACCGTGAGCGGGGTCGGTAATTTGTCAATAGCGTCATTTAGACGTGACAAGTACACTGTCCCTACACATGGCTGGGAATGGGAGTTTTTTGTCTAATTCAATTATATTTATTTGACAATCGTCTTTACGGAATTAAAATGACTTATAGTGTGCGACCTTTGGTGGACCAATTTCACATCGAACGCTGATCAAAAGCAGTCCGATGGACTTACATAACACAGATTTCCCGTGAAACGGCCACCTGAGAACTATAGAAAATGTATGCATAGTTTGACAAGTTGTAAGGGCGACAACAACAACATTTACTAGTAGGTCATCTGTCACACGACGTGCCAAAGCTGATAAAGAAGAACAACGTCAGTTCTATATTTATTTTTTTAACCCTACGTTAGAAAATCACAAACGAATATTTATATTAAATTAAAATGACAGAATGACTGCCGTAAAAACTTCTCAACAATTCGTGTGAGCACGTAAATAGTTCATACTGTAAAATTAATTAATTTCTCCGGTCAGAAACGTAAAAATATCTAAATAAATAGTTCTAAGGAAGTCATCCATTTCAATTAACTTGTTCATTTATGAATATTAAATGTCTGATGTAAAATACTGGATTTGACGTAAGCAGATTAACGGCACACAAAATGCCATTTCCAGTTGATATTATATATTTCACCCAGGGGAAGGACTTTTGTTTTGCAAACCACATATAACCAAACAAATTAAATATAGTTAATTTTCAGTGATATTCAACTTAACTCAAATACCACATTTTTTTTCTCTAATTTTAAGTCCTCATTTATAAGGGATCAATTTATATTTTTATTGATTATTTTTCTTTAAAAATGCACAACACTGTTAATTATGTATTTGTCAGAGTTGTTTGAATTTAATATTTTTTTAAACAACAATGCTGAAGCCATATTAATAGCTTGGGAATTCCCATGTGGTATTTTTGGACCTGCTAGGAGACAAGAGCTACAAGGCAGACTGGCCTTAAGTCAGACATTAGAGCATAACTAACGCCTTATTTACATCGATTTGAAATATAGGAATGCGCACTGTCTCTATAGTACCTTTCTCTGTAATAATTTTTTAATATTATGAACCACGTGCTGCGTGATGACATCTGCCAAGTCTGTAATAGTACGGACTGAATACTTTTTAACAAATAAACCCAAAATTTATTTATTTGTGAATAAAAACAAACGTTTTGGGTTCGACTGAATTTTTTAAATATGTTTAATAGTTAACCTATCAGATAAACTGTACGATAACTGGGCCATACGGCGGCCATTTTCTTCTTGTAACATTAAACTTACACTCAGTGAATGTTTCTAGACTCTCCAGCAGTTGTCGAAGTCAACGCGAGAAGAGTCTGGTTCACGCGAGCCTGTCACAAGAGGAGTTGCAATAAGCTGCAAAGGCCGTATGTGAACAAAATGCCGTACACGTTACTGACATGACTGTTGTACACTTATAGCTAATGGACTTCTGATATTATTCAATGATTATGAAAAGAAAACAACAACAACAACAACAATATTTGCTGTGCACAGAATTTAATTAAAAAAAAAAACAACAATCCACACCGATGCTTCACAGAGGGACTGTGATGTTAAAGTCCCTGTAGAGTAGAAGAAGTACTTAATCTACCTCAGATAGTAACGAAATTTATCCTGGGAGAGCAGCGATAGAAATCTGCTACGAGGTGGTCCATCCATCAGGGTTCAACGACAGGTCATGTACGTGATGCATTTTGTACATAATTTTACATTTTATATATTTTTTTATAATTATTTTTACATTTTGTATAATTTGTTGGGGATAGAAGGGAATACCATGAGATGATTACTGTTTTTTATTTAGATCTGTACAGATTTGATACAGGGCTGTATTGGTAGTCTCCCTTTATATGTCCAGCACAATTTTCTTATTTTTGTCCGCAAAATTTATGATTAATTCTGAGTCCTGCAGAAATAGATAAGATCGATAGACGAACAGGGTCGCACAATTAAGGAGGGGAACATGTTGATAATCTAGGCAGTATCTCCGTGTCTAACTCACAGAGAGGGTCTCTTAATCCCAAAGTCTTTAGAGATGAATCCTACGAGGCCAACACTCACTCACTACTGCGTAAGTATACAAGCTGACGCTAAATGAAGAGAGCGCTAAATTCAGGCGCGAATAACAAGAAGTGCCCCACTCAAAGGTGGCAAAACACGAGTTATCTCCCCAGAAATCAGACATCTCTCGACACCAGCGACAGCGAACGTTGCTCGATGTTAAGAAGCTAAATGGAATGGTGTTCACGGTTTGGCCCAATAGATTTCAAAGTTTCCAAAGGTCTAAGGATGGATAGGAAAACATCCTAGTGTCACCCACTGCCCCACGATCCCAAACAAGCTGGCGTGTGTCATTATCCACGTCCAGACAACTGATAATTGTGGCACGATGGCAAACCAGTACGGTGTTCTGTGAGGAGTGATGGGCTTTCTGATGTGTCTCGCTCAATAGGTTTCGCCCTCGTCTAGAAAACTGACAAGTTGGGACAGGGTCGTGGTGAAGGGGGTGACGACTAATCACAGTTTATATATTCTTATGGCTCTAAGATGTACGAACTGTGATCTTACGCTGCCAATTCCTCCTCTCCTAATTTACCCTTAATCAAAGAGACAAATCGTTGATAATCTACTTTGCCTGCTTCAAGTGGGATTTCTTTCCACGTCTGTTTGACCTGTAAAAGAGAATAACCGGATTTAAGAAGCTTTAAAATGAAATTCCATAACAATTTAACCCGTTCAGCGCTCGTATGTGTGTTTATTCCATCTTAACAACATTCAAAATTCGTATCATTGCCGTTTGTTTTATATTTTCCGAATGCCCATAGGTTGAATTTCATTTTAATAGTTTTTAGCTGATCATGAAGCATCACGCTGTAGTCAGTAGACAAGGTTTTCCTTGATTAACTTACCTCATCTTTTGCGAAATTATCTCCCATATTCTGTAACAAATCTTTGAGACTGTGAAAAGAAAAATAATCAAATATAAGCATAACTAGGAATAATATACGCCGGCATTTTGGACGGAACATGTACATGTTTTCTGTAATAATAATGGAAGTGTTACAGTTGATCTTGTTTCGCAGGAACGCAATCGGTCAACACATACTCGATATAATTTATACTACTCGCACATGTTTTTCGTCGTTTTCGTGACTAGTTTTGATATATTATTTCTTTAGTATATTAGTACACATATTAAAAAGCTAGATCATATTTTGTTATATTTTGCTATAATATACTCGTCAGTAATCAACCTGTGCGTTATTCACTTACAGCAACAACTGACATATCTACTAACTGTTTATTCAAAGTATTTATAACCAAAAGAGATGGGCAAAGACAGAAAAACATATGAATTAACCAATTGCTAAAAATACTCACTATTCCTCTGGAATAAATCCTTTACCCTCTTTGTCGAACATAGCAAAGGCGTTCCTGAGTGCATCTTCCGGGTCCATTCCTTAAAATAGACAAATAAAACTGAATTGAGACATTTCCAATTGAGAAAAATCAACCTTCTTGGTTATGTTGTGGTTTGTTAGCTCACACGCTGACGTTATCCGCCATTCGTGTAAGTTGAAAAGGTATTATATAACAAATCGGTGTTGGTCATTTTCTAATTTTCGCCACAGTTATTAAACTTTTGTGCGGATCTCACTGATTTGCACATGAAGTGTGCTAACTGTTGGGCTGTGGTCCGAATTGAAGATAGAAGCCATACCGTGCAGTTTTTCTCCCATCAATGTGAGGAACATTGTGAAGTTGATTGGACCAGGAGCTTCCTTGATCATCTCATTCAGATCCGCATCGCTCGGTACTCGACCTGTAGAGAAAAGGCACACGAATGGATCATTAAACCAGGCACACAGCGTCATTCAAATAAGCTTTGTAGCAACATATAGACAAATAAAGTAGGATACATTGAATTTTCTGTACCAGGGACATTCAAATGTGAGATGATCTGAAATCGTTTGCCTTGCAGAACATAATGGTTTTCTGTTTGGACTAGAACGTTTAAATCCATTGAGTGACTCGTTATGTTTATTTGGTCCCTCGTCCGTTAGTTGGTTGATTGCTTAATTGATCAGTGGATCGATACATTGCTTAATTGATTACTCGATTTATTGATTTCTTACCTAGTGAGTTATAGATTTCTCTAAGATCATCAACAGATATGACACCATCTCGATCCTGGTCAATCATAGTGAATGCCTATAACGGAATTGTTACAATAATTAATGCTTTCCGATACATCAGCATGTTGTCAAAAATAATACTGCAATCTAATACAATAAAATACGCCAATAATATCTGAATGTGTAACCTAATTTACTTTATACAGTGGCTGTATATTTAAATGGTTAAAAAGGTTGTTGTTGTCTAAATTTAGTGAAATTCTGAAATCCAACAGTCCGAAAATCATATAAAAAATTTTATAGCATATATTGTTTCTATCTAGTAGGAGTTTGTTTAAATTTTGACAGAAAAATTGAATAATGCATTATTTGTTTAATATATGGATACAATTTACAAATGTTACAACATCAAAGCAAATGTAGTAATTATGTGTACATAACACGAATAGCCGTGCGGGCAGTAACATATGAAAATATAAATGAACAAAAACGTGTTATACAGAGGATGTATTCTTAAGTGAGTATAATATTAGTCACACATATTGAAAACAACAGAAGAATCCTGTGGAAGAAACAACATAAGAGGAGAAAAATGCACAAAAAAACTGAAATGTCAGGACATATATTTAATAAATTGTCCCTAGAGAAAAAAATGAGAGTCAGGAATCTAAACAGAGTCACGAAAAGCGTCAGCGTCTTCCTGTTTCGCAACGTTGGTTCTCTCAAATTGAAACACCGCTGTACTGTTTGTGATGTTGCTCTCAATGCAGGCATCACATGTATGACATAAAAGATAGCGCCATCTGCGCCATGACCATTTTGTTGCAACTGCAGCACCGACATTGTTTTGACTTCATCTCGCCAGTTAGAACAACATAAAATGTTACACACATATAATATGTTATAACGCAGATACAACATGCGAATAGATATTTGTTAGCATTAGTCCTTGGAAAAGATAACCTTCGCAGTCAGGGCGGGCATGCGCAGTAGTCTGGGTTAGAGGTTATATTAATCTCGCGAGATGGCACGAGATGTTAGTGGCCATGTTTTCAAACCTCTTTGAATTCCTGGATCTGGTCTTTTTTGAACTTGGCGAATACGTTGGATGTGGCACGCTGTGCGCGCTGGTCTTCCTTGCCCGCCTTTTTGCTAGCCTGGAAACAAGAACGAATTAACATTATACAAGTACTACGATAACTCAAATTACTCTAAAATCATACCTCTTTCATTTCTTGCATCTGTTGTTTATTAAATTTGGCGAAGATATTCGATGTTGGGCGCTTGGCCGTTTCCTTTTCACCTGACTGCAAGATAACGGTAAGGTGTGAATTGTCACATAAGGGAGTTAAAATCTCCTAAATTATCTACAGTTTGAACAATATTCGTGAAATTGGCCAGTAGGATATAAAATAATTTTCAAATAGGATTCAAGTTACAGTATGGTATTCCACTTTTAGTACCAAGATGATAACATAGTTGCTATGGGATCAAACTGGCTTCAACACTTCGAGTACGACTTTCAATGACAGTTTAAAAGTTTATGTCAACTATACAAATACGTAAAAAGGATTTACTTTGTTGCCAGCAATGATGTTAAATATGTATGAAGCCGCTTGGTTAAGAGTAACATATACATAAATGAGACCCGAACCAAGCACACACGTCTCATGATATAATAACCTATCGTATATATACCAGAAATACAAATTGTATATTCCCATACAGTGGCATTCTACAAGTGGCATGCTAGTGCATATGTACCTACAATATTATAAGTGCTATAAGTAGAATATTTATTATCTCTTCATTTGAGAACACCTCAACGGTATCACTGGTCGAGGATGACAACAATTGTAAACACGGTAAACATTAAATACCATGTTTAATACCTTGTCTTCATGGTTCATCAATGATACGTTAATGATGTGTGTACTATTAACACCCAGATAAAGGTGATAATATATAAAATGTTGAACATCGCGTATGTGTCCAGATTGCACGCCTATCCTGTATATTGGGAATTACAACCTTTAATGTTATCTTCAACTCATTAGACCGATTGACACATCACAACTGTTAACACACAAGAGGCAAATATAATAATAATGTTATTAATTCCGTCTGTTGTGTAATTGATTGAAAACATAAATCTTCAGTTCTGATTTTAACTTCTTACATTAACATGTTAGACAATCTAGGGAAGTCAGAATTGTGAACGAATAAAACTGGTTTCTATTATTGGCCGATTAACGTCGTGCATTTCACTCGTACGACGACAACAAATGTCCACACCAACACAACCTTAAATGTGAAGTTTTTACTATGTTGGAACTCCATCTTGCTCCAGTGCTAGCCGAAGACAGCATGGCTGTGCTGGGCTCAGTGTATAATGCCTATAGTTTGGGGTGGGGTGGGGATGAGGGAGGGGGGTGTAGATAAAGACGTGAGATGAGAAAAGAGGGGTCACAAAACACACTCATCTTACCTCTTCTGCCATATTTGATCCTACAAAGAAATAGAAATAACAGTTAATACAAGTTTCTACAAAAACCTGGTTCGTATGTACTTAATTTACCCAGTACTATTAATGTTGCAACAATATCAAGATAATGTTATTACTAATTTATCAATTCAATATGTGAAACAGTAGGAGCTTGAGCAATATGACAAAGCCATATATTCTAAAATATAATTTACCCATGCAAGAAGATTGTAAATGTCACAATACAATGTAAGTGCATAATGTGTTTACCTGAGTATGTCTACCTAGTTGTGGAGGCGGACGCTTACTAAACTACTGTGCTTATAATAGAAGCTGTAGAGAAGACACTTCAAGACGGATGCACCATGTGTGCAACTGTTTCTATAAATAGTGGCCGTGATACTTGACACCAAGACAGCGTATCTCAGCATGCTAGCTATCTACCACATCAAGAGATGCTTTAGTGCCACCCCCTCCCACTCCCTCCCCTGTCCCCCTACCCCTTTCGCTAAGCGAGCTCACCCAGGATTCCGTATACACATACCAAATGTTCCTTCTGAACCCAAATGCCACCCCCATTAGCAGATACCTACACCTCTTTGGTATACAGTTCCTTGTTTATGCTGCCAGTGGATGAGCTTCTCATCGTACAGTCTTAGGTTTCACGTTACTTCAAAGAGTTTAGAGAGGTTCTTAACGCCATCTTCTTATCCACTAGTCATATATGCACAGTTTGGAATCGGTACAGTGGCCATTAGTACATATATATTCCAAATTATAAGCCTACTTTTATGTTGGCAAAAAAAAATCATTATTTAAATTTGGCTTCAATTTATCTGACGAAGAAACAATTTATTTTTATTGACTATTCCATCGTGCAAATAAATTTATAACGATTAATAAGCGTAATAAAAATGGAGTATATGGTCACATCGTCCTTGTGTTGTACATTGGGAAATTAAAGAGAAAGTTCAACAAAACATTAATAAAGCAAATCATCACACCACCTATGTAGGCTTTATCTCGTTGAGAAAGCAGCCCCGCCTCTATTTGATCCATTTCCGTGCCCCAGACATATATATAATAATATTATGCAATATTCAAAAAAAAAATGTAAATAAACAGCCAGTACTGTAGATGCAACAAAGGCCGGCGTTGACCAGTAAAATACTGGGTTAGGGATATTTTTTTTGCATGATATTGTCCAGGGGTCATGACCTTTAAGAGTAGGCCTCCAGAATGTTCGAAGATCATATTAATCTTTCACAAATTAAATCTGCGTATATAGGCTAATATTATTATTAAGATATGTTTACATTGTTTGTAGGTCCTTGAATCTCCAAAAGAAAAAACAACGACCTGCTGAGTTTAGACAAATTGCTTCGTCAGCACATTCTTGTGTGTGTTGCAGTAACAATGTATTTCGACCATGATGACGTCACAAACCTTTGTAAAATATTATATTTAGTTTTGGAATATGACAAATTTAATCTCTATTAAAGGTTTGTATGGCCTTCTATCTCAAAGAATATCAAATGACACCTCTTCAGTTCTACAGAATTTACTTCCAAAAATGACAGATGTGTTACCATGGCAACACGTTCTCGAATATCCATGCTTGTGTGGAATGTTACATGTTACATATATCGGCATTTTCTTATCTGGTGAACAAGCAGATATTGGTAAAAAGTATTCGAATTTTAGCACATAAAATACTGAAGGAGATCCAGAAATAAGATCCGGTTCGAACTATTTGGTATAATTATTAACCTAAAAGCTAGCATCCAAAGCTTTGATCGTAGGTTGTCGTTTTTGTAACATACAAAGTTTCAAGTGATTTATATTATATGAGTGAACTAAACCAAAATAATGTGAAATAAAGCACATCAATGTCTTCTAAAGATGTTATTGAAGAGGTCACTCACCTGTTTTTCTTGTTTAAGAAAAATCCTACACTAAAGCCTTTCCCAGCCCTGCTAGTGGCACAGCTTAACTGAACGGAGACTCGGAGAGCACTAGAGGCTGATCTAACGCAGCAGCCACAGTTTATCATATTGCTGACGTCACGACTTAACCCCCATATCTGGAGCGGTGTAGGGGCAAGCCAGCACAGGGCATCATCCGGCCATTACTGAACGGAACGCTGTATTAATTAGAGGGCATTATAAACATATCATTGTGTCGTATTATTACTTTTATTTTCCGAGGATTTTCATCGGTGTTCACTGGAGAACAGAACACGCACAAAACCACACAGAAAGTGGCAATACTTTAGTTTGTAATAAATTCACAGAACGGACTAAAATTATGTTCAATTAAATATTGTGTTGTTCGTATAATGATTTTAGATTGCTTTTGTGAATATAGATTTTCTTGGCTGAAAATTGAGTTTGATGGTCATGAGAGAAGTGTAAACTATTTGTTTCTTTTCTGAAGTAATATAAACGGTACCATTGATAGTGTATGTGATACCGTGAGCCTGTAGATATTCATCACGTGATCACGCCCCAGCCATTTCCTAATACAGGCAGAGAGCTTGGGAGATGTGCTCATGGTATATCTCCTAAATATAGAGTTCTGAGAAGGAGATATGGGGAGGGGGGGCTTACAGGGTTTACTTACCTACAGCCCTGTGTTCCATCCACAACACCTCTCACACAAACTATAGTAGTTTGCTTACATACATTCGGATTCTGTGTAGTGAGACACGGCTAAGGTTTAACCTAGAAAGTGTTATATATTGTAAGTTTATGTATGTAGTTAACATGCCCAGTTACTACAACGGGTTGAAGCAGAATGGAACTTAACTCAAAATTCATCACTGGCATTGCTTTCAACATTTTCCACTCCGCCTACTTTAATTCTCTTTTTCGCCTTTTTTATGGCCAAACATGTAAATTATCAAACGAGATTGAATTGAGTTGAAACATGTATTCACCGATAAATAACGAATGCTAAACTGAAAGCAAGAAGGAAGAAACCGTAAATTCCAGATAATACACAAGATACGAGTTCACTAGTGTCTACGTCGTTCCAATGCAGTTAGACCAAGATAAATAAATATACGACGGAAGCATTCAATATAACAGCCCATTTTGATAGGACATAACATACCGTTAATGGGATGCTGGTTGAATGAATTGAGTCACTCATTTGTTATTTCCAATGTGACGGAGAGACCCAGAGCAAATTCATCCAGTTAACTACAGCAATTCATTATATTTGGATAAAATCACTATAAAATGAAATGAGAAAAACACAGTACGTTGCATCAGTCATAAAAGACCAGATTCGGGGGGGG
>JAVFBX010227065.1:0-11029 GCA_034783855.1 Mopalia kennerleyi | reverse complement strand
GAGTGGTCAGTTCTGGTCCAGTGAATTAATTGAATGCCGCAAATTATTTGGTGTCCGCAGTTATGAAGGATGATTATGAAGATGATGGTGAAAATGAAAGTGAAACTAAAAAAAACAAATATGATACTGTGACACAGATATTAACTGAAATTTCAAACAGTTTCAATAAGCCTTTACCATCCTAAAAAGAAACAAATGAAGAAATAAGCAATGTTGGGTCCAATTGATGTATATTTTAATGTGAATTCTAACAGACGATACATTAATTATTGATCAAGTTAAAACTCATTTGCGCGATATTTATACATGGTTGCTAACGTGGTTAAAGTTACGTGTATAAACAAACAGATGGAGAAAAAAGAAATCGTTTGCCTTGTATCGACCTTGAAATGCGATTACCATGGTGAACCATACATCTACAACTGTCCTAAAATTCCCAACACAACCAACACAAAGGACGATCCCCACATTTTACCGGGGAACTTCCAGGGATAGTCCACTAGTGCTAAATGGATCACAATATTCTATATGAACAGGAGAATCCCCGGAACTCCCTTGGGTTGTTAATGGCATACTGAGGGGATTGTTCAAGACAGTTATTCGTATTTTCACATGAACGCAGGGGAATATAGACATTTGGTATGCGTACCGGGTGATACAGATTCCCACGTTATCACATTTTGCCAGGTAGGATGATAATGAAACCTGGAAAAAATGAGCCTTTTATTTGCTGTAGTCCACACCTCCTCCCTCCCCCACTCATATCTGGGGTCTCAGTTAACATTCTCGTGGATAGTATGTGTGGTGGTAATGCTGTATTTTCTGGTTTGTACTCAATTTTAATCCCGCACTTATGTTGGCCAACAAACTTGCATTGGGATTAAATCCTGTTGAACTTACATAGGATAAAAAAGAAATACAGTTCCTTATAATTAGACATTCAACATTTAAACGCTTCAAGGTCGCGAATAAATAATTGAATTGAAGTCAATTTACAGAATTAATACACATTTGCTAAAGGCTTTTTCGCCATTCCTTGTACGACAACCATTATCTTATTTTCTTATCATATTCCAATCAATAAAGCGAGATTATGTACAATCTCTTCACAAACAAGTTACCCAAGGATATTGTTAGCTAGCCCTAATGCAAATCTGCAATGCGTAAAACACATCTGTTTAAGTGATTGTTATTAAGACGCTCCTTAATTTTGTAAAAAAATTAAACATGTTGAAATCTGTGTTGTCTAAGAAAGTTTACAGGTTACTTTTGTTGAATTGAAATTGATGTTGTCTAAGAAAGTTTACATGTTAGCTTTGTTGAAATCTGTGTGGCCTAGGAAAATTAACATGTTACCTTTTTATTTTGAAATCAGGGTGCTCTAAGACAATTCACATGTTACCTTTGTTCAATTGAAATCTCTGTGGTCTAAGAAAGTTTACACGTTACCTTTGTTGTACTGAAATCTGTGGGGTCTAAGAAAGTTTACACGTTACCTTTGTTGGAGTCAAATCTGTGTGGTCAAAGAAAATGTACACGTTACCTCCGTTTAACCTTTGTTGAATTGAAATCTGTGTGGTCTAAAAAAGTTAACATGGTACCTTTTTTATTTTGAAATCAGTGTGGTATAAGAAAGTTTACACGTTACCTTTGTTGAATTGAAATCTGTGTGGTCTAAGAAAGTTTACATGTTACCTTTCTTGAATTGAAAACTGTGTGGTCTAAGAAAGTTTACACGTTAGCTTTGTTGAATTGAAATCTGTGTAGTCTAAGAAAGTTTACACGTTACCTTTGTTGAATTGAACTCTGTGTGGTCTAAGAAAGTTTGCACGTTACCTTTGTTGAATTGAAATCTATGTAGTCTAAGAAAGTTTACACGTTACCTTTGTTGAATTGGACTCTGTGTGGTCTAAGAAAGTTTACACGTTACCTTTGTTGAACTAAATTTGTGGCCTAAGCAAGTTTACAAGTTACCTTTTTTGAACTGAAATCTGTGTGGTCTAAGAAAGTTTACAAGTTACCTTTATTGAATTGAAATCTGTGATGTCTAAGAAAGATTACATGTTACCTTATTGTTTAATTGAAATCTGTGTCGTCTAAGAAAGTTTACATGTTACCTTATTGTTGAATTGAAATTTGTGTGGTCTAGGAAAGTTAACATGTTGCATTTTTTATTTTGCAATCAGTGTGGTCTAAGAAAGTTTACACGTAACCTTTGTTGAATTTAACTCTGTGTGGTCTAAGAAAGTTTACACTTTACCTTTGTTATACTTAAATCTGTGCGGTCTAAGAAAGTTTACATGTTACCTTTGTTGAACTAAAATCTGTGTGATCTAAGAAAGTTTACATGGTACCTTTGTTGAATTTAAATCTGTGTTGTCTAAGAAAGTTTACATGTTAACTTTGTTGAATTTAAATCTGTGTGGTCTAAGAAAAATTACATGTTACCGTTGTTGAACTGAAATCTGTATGGTCTAAGGAAGTTCACACGTTACCGTTGTTCAATTGAAATCTGTGTTGTCCAAGAAAGTTTACAAGTTAGCTTTGTTAACCTTAAATCTGTGTGGTCTAAGAAAGTTTACATGTTATTTTTGTTGAATTGAAATGTGTGTGGTCTAAGAAAGTTTACATGGTAGTTTTGTTTATTTGAAATCTGTGTGGTCTAAGAAAGTTTACAGGTTACTTTTGTTGAATTTAAATCTGTGTGGTCTAAGATAGTTTACATGTTAGTTTTGTTTATTTGAAATCTGTGTGGTCTAAGAAAGTTTACAGGTTACTTTTCTTGAATTTAAATCTGTGTGGTCTAAGAAAGTTTACAGGTTACTTTTGTTGAATTTAAATCTGTGTGGTCTAAGAAAGTTTACACGCTACCTTTGTTGAATTGAAAACTGTGTGGTCTAACTGTATCCGATTCAAATCACTCAGTAGAAATTAAGTTAAACCCCTCTCACTGGCATACGTTAATTTAAAAAAAATGATTGGTAATTTCCCTGAGTAGACTGACTCACTGTGAGTGCTGCAGTCACGTTAAGCTTTTCTGATAATACAGTACAGGTTTTTGGAAGACTGATTTGCCGAGTAGTTTGTAGATTTCTAAAGCGATCTTGATATGTCGTTGCACCAGGATTTTCTTTGTGTCCTGCTTGAGAATGGCCAGACGTCATCGAAGTATTGTTGGTGAATAAAGTTTTGGAAATCGTAAAGTTTGTATGTATGGGCGTTTCTACTTACTACTAAGCTCGATATTATATCCCTTAGAAAGTACCACACATTAGTCAGGTTATAACGAGTCTTACTCCTTTTCATTACATCTCTTAAATAATAACAAACACTGTATACATGGTCGGTAGAATGGGTCCTGGGTTCTAATCCAGGTGGAGGCAAGCACATTTTTCTCCCTTCATTTATTCAATATATATAGATAGTTAATTAGTTATTAATTTTAGCTTTATAAGCATTATCTTATTTGTTCTATAATACATATTGTAGGTAACAAAAAGTTTTCCACTATGGTTAGGTAGCAATCTCCAGCTTTTTTATTTTAACGAGGATTTTTGTCATTTCGGGATAAATCTTTCTCAGTTTGAACATATTCTAGTTGATAAAATTGTCGAAATTATTATTGGTGTGAATTTTGTACTTGAAACATCCGTGCCATCTTTTCAATTCACTTTCATTCTAGCCTAGGATTCCTTGGGTGCCACATTAATAACATTCTGATATACAGCTTTCTTCGAATAATCATTGTCATTTATTTCAGTCAATGATCGAGGAAAGAGAACAACTGCTAGATTCAGAACAAATGTAAATCGACAGTTACATGTCACAATATGTTTTTTGATCTGACATATTTAAATGAGTTCTCTGACTAAGAATAGTATGTGCCCATATTTGTCCATATTTGTTTACTTAGAACTACTGAATGATCAGTGTTTTGGCAACTGAGAAAACAAGTGTAAAGTATTTCAAAATGGTACAACAGATTGTGTATGACTGGTTTTTGGATAGCAATACTGGTTCCTTCTGTCTTCTTCGGGAGAAGGGGTTACGTCAGAGCTATAGAAAAAATACTAAATTATGTGGTTTTTGGTCAGATCCCAACGAGACTAGACAGACATATGAGCAATATACTTTCCTACCGACTGACATGCGTGCGATTATTGGTCCGTAGATCATGCTTACTTGTTATTGGTTAAAGCCGAATGTAAAGGTTATATTTAATAGAGAGCATAAACCTGTTGTACCGGTTTGCTGGTTAGTGGCAATCAAGGTAACTCTATTTGGGATGGTGCCATTGTCGCTCGTAATTTACGCAGACCTACCGCTATTGATAAGCCAAATCGATTATCTTAGTGCTCAGGGTTTAATTGACCCGAACATTCTGTATATTGGAATTAGGCCACGGTCGATATGCTCTGTTTATTTTACATAGATTACTCCGTTTACTAAAGCGAGTACACGGTCTAGAAAATCTATAGAGTTTGCAAAACAATGTGGCCTTGAGACATATGTGCACTTTGCATAGACAACGGTACATCAATAATCACATACTACAGTATACGTAACTTATTTGACTCGCAGCATACTTGACATCGGACTAAGCCATTGATGATACCTTTTTTACTTGGCCCTGATGATTCTATACAATCATCTTCCGTGACTACGAGACATCCTGCTCTGAGAAAAGAAAGTTTATACACTCATCTTCGGAACCATGTGACACTGTTAACTGAATTCACAACATGGCGGACACAGAACATAGCTGTTAGTAACGCAGCTCAGGACCATTCACGTCTAGGCTCATGTAATTAACAACTTTCGTGCTACAATATGCCACCTCCAAAGGATAAACAGAAAGCCACTAAAAAGACAACATCTAGAACTCAGAAACTTAGCTCTGACTCCGATAATGAAGTGATCTGTGAGACGGCTGGTGATGCAACAACAACAACTTCCAGTGTAGGCCCAAGATCCCTCGCTGACTATGCTGATGTGATAAGTAACACTGACTTGCCTGAGGTAACTAATGCTGACATAAAAGCCCTTATTGTATCAATGAATGCTAGTGTAACTGATAAATTAACATCCATTCAACTCGAAATGAGCGATATAAAAAAAGAACTACAAAATGTTAATGAACGAGTTACTTCCCTTGAAAACAAACTACCAGGTCTTGAAGCCAGTGTTACTTCTACTTCTGACAAGCTGCTTAACCTGGAGAAAGCCATCCCAGAAAAACTTAAAGAACACATTACTGATTTACAGAGCAAACTCTTAAGGCTAGAATTACATGGCAGAAAAAACAACCTATTATTCTATGGCATTGCAAAATGTGACCCTATGGAGAACACAGATGGTGTGATTAGAAAATTTCTGTCTGAGGAAATGAGCCTTTCAAATGACTGGGTGAATAATCTATTAATTGGTAATGTCCATCGTCTACCAGTTCCCAAGCATAACATAGATTCCCCTCCGCCTATCATAATGAGACTGATTCATACATGTGACAAAGATACGATTCTTAAGGCCACCCCCTCACTCAGAGGAAAGAAATCCAGTGTGAGAACTGACCTCCCCCCTGAAATGAAGAGAGAGAGAGGAAGGCTAGCTAGCTTGGCCTATACTATCAGAACTACCCAAAACAAACAGACAAGAATTCGAGTTGTAGACACCAAAGTCATCCTGGAGATCAGACCCAGCAATGGGGTAGGGCCATGGACTACCCTTAAGGAGTAATGTGAGTCTATTCTGACGTTTATTAAAGAAGGCTTTTCGATCGGATGTCACCTGAAGTATTAAGTTGTTATATATTTGGTGATTCCTATTTGATAACTCAACACAGAGCAAATTACCTATATTTGAAATTCATTTTGACAAACCAATATTTAAAACTGCAATAATTATTCAGTTATATTTTTCACATTGTTCTCCTGAATTAACATTCACTTTTATATTTTTTGTCCCTTCTCCATCTGGTCATTTATGTGAAATGCTTAATTATAGACATTAAAATTACTTGTTGTAAAACAAATTATTCCTAACTAAAGATGTATATTCCACCCAATCACTAAATGAAATTAGACAATATTTGAACTAGTTTACATATAATTTACATATATGTATATTTATATATACATGTAGTTATATTCTCATATGAAATTCCACGAAAATGTATCTATTCATACATATGCCCACCTGGTTCTTTTGACCTCACCTCAACTATTATGATGTTTGAACTGGTCATTAAAATTGTAGAATATTATTTATAAGTATATATTTTTTTTTTTTTGTAAAAGGATATTTAGTGTAATTGTATTGAATCTAGACTATCAGATTCAGTGTGGTTATACTTCTTACCTTATAGCAACTGCTTACAGTGTGGAGAATTATCTAGTATAAAACAAAGTATCTGTTTTTGTTAATACTCATCTAAATAAGTCATTTATTTGTAATTCCATGATGTCTAGATACATGGTTATCTTCTCACACATGCTGTCCTTTTTCTGAACTCATCTTAACTCTTGTATATCTTTATCTGGTCATTTATAAATTGATTTATTCAGAGTGAAGAAGTATTGCTATGTGGGTAGAAAACTAAGTATCTATCTCTATAATTTCTATTTCTATAATACATTATTGAAATTCTACAATACCTAGATACATGGTTTTCCCACCTGCTTTTTTCCTCACCTCAGCTCTTATGTATCTTGATCCAATAATTACTAGAAAGTGTTTATACAGAGGTAAGAACTATAGAGATAACAAAAAAAAAAAAAAGAATCGATATAAATAATATTTATTCAGTTAGACATTTATTGAGATTCTACAAAACCTAGACACATGTTTATGATGTTATATAGTTATATTTTCCTACCTGTTTCTATCTATTTATTACAGAGTTAAGAATTATTTGCAACTCTACAATGTTGAAATGTACCTGTATGGTTGGTCTGACAACAGCTCAACAAACTATCTATATTTTCAAATATTAATGCTATGTATGGTTATGGTAAATAAATTATGATGTAAATGGTATTTATTTTTATTTTTATTTTTTTAATTCTTTTTCTAAAATATTGTTGATATAAACCTGCATGATTAGTCTGAACACAGCTCAACTATGATATTGTTTTTAATTAAAATAATAGTGAGAAGCTCCACACATAAATCACCTGGATTTAAAAAATTATGTGTGTTTAAAAATAGGCAAATAATATCTGTACTGTAAAATACTAGTTATATGTGTATTTATATTCCACCTAGATTTTTCTTTTTTTTTTCTTTTCTGACCACACCCTAACTCTTTTGCTTATTTATCTGATTGTTAATAGAAATAAATCAGATACACATAATATATACATATACTTTACCACCTGTTATAGTTATATATCTTATATGTTTTGTTTTTTCTGACCTTACATGTTTTAATCTGAATATTTTCAAAAGTATTTCTCTTCAGAGTTGAGAATTATTTGGTGAAAAATAAACTATCTGTATTTAGAAATATTTATTTTAATAAGACATTTATTTCAACTCGACAATATCTAGATATAATATAGTTATACTTCTCCACCTATGTTCTTTTTTTTTTATTATCTTATACTCTGAACCCACCTTATCTGTATGTAAATTTATCTAACTATTTATAAGAATTGTTTCTATACATAGTTGTGTTAAACAAATTATCTATATGCTTAAATATTTTTATTATTCTCTGAACCTACCTCAAATCTATGTTCCTTTATCTAATTATTTATAGGAATTATTTCTATACATAGTTGTGTAAAACAAACTATCTACATGCTTAAATATTAAATATTGAACCTGTATGGTTGGTCTGACCACAGCTCAACAAACTATCTATATTTTCAAACATCAATGCTATGTATGGTTATGGTAAATAAACTATGATGTAAATGGTATTTATTTTATTTTTATTTTTATTTTTTTAATTCTTTCTCTAAAACATTGTTGATATAAACCTGCATGATTGGTCTGAACACAGCTCAACTATGATATTCCACCGAGATACACATAGTATATACATATACTTTACCACCTGTTATAGTTATATATCTTAATGTTTTGTTTTTTTTGTTGTTGTCTTTTTCTGACCTACATGTCTTAATCTGAACATTTTCGAAAGTATTTCTTTTCAGAGTTGAGAAATATTTGTTTTAATCAGACATTTATTTCAACTCTACAATATCTATATCTATAGTTATACTTCTCCCACTATGTTTTTAAAAAAATGTTTTGTCTTATACTCTGAACCCAACCCATCTATATGTAAATTTATCTAATTATTTACAAGAATTGTTTCTATACATAGTTGTGTAAAACAAATTATCTATATGCTTAAATATTTTTCTTATTCTCTGAACCTACCTCAACTCTATGTTCCTTTATCTAATTATTAAAAGGAATTGTTTTTATACATAGTTGTGTAAAACAAAGTATCTATATGCTTAAATATTAAATATTGCACCTGTATAAAATGAACATTGCACCAATTAACTTAAGTTAAACCTTTGGACATATTTATTTATTTATCTTTTTATATTTTTTTTTTAAATTCTGCACAATTTATATAGTTAAAAAGCCGAGTGAATGGTCATGAGAATTGTCTCATGTGCTCCATGTATTTTCGTCATTTTTATTATCTTCTTTTTGTACATACCAAGCTGAATGTAACCTTCAACACCCCTATGCTATTATGTTATAACAACTACACCAATGATTGATAATGATAATCATGTGGAGGGTTTTGCTGTTCTACCTTTTTTTAACGACAGTGACATAACATTCCAGGATAACACAACCCATGATAATAGCTCAGTGTCATTTCCTAATTTTGAACATCTTTGTTTTGACCCACTTTCAATTAATATCACAGACGGTACTCAATACACAACAAATGATTTCCTTGAAGAGCAGGACTACTGGAGACCTATCAGTGAAAATCAATCAAATTATTACACTGAAAACGCCTTCTCAGAAGCTGTGCGTCCAATTTGCTCTGATATAGTACCACTTTCCATTCTACATATAAACGCCCGCAGCTTAAGAAAGCATAACGAGGAGATCGACGCATACTTAGCATCACTCAATTACCCATTCTCGATTATCGGTATTTCCGAGAGTTGGTTGAATACCGACACAGAATTTTTATATTATCTCGAAAACTATACGCCAGTATATGCTTCTCGGAAAGAGAGGAGAGGCGGTGGTCTCATTCTTTTTATACACAATAGTATCGAAAATTATAAAATACGAAAAGATTTAACAATACGTGATGAAAAGGGAGATTATGAAAGTTTGTTTATCGAAGTACCTTACGACAAGAGCAGCCACGTCATAGGCCTGTTCTATCGCCCTCCAGCTACAAATTTGACAGATTTCAATGACTCTTTAAACCTATTACTTAATCGTATTAAAATAGAGAAACACATATGCACAATATTCGGCGACTTCAATATTGACCTCTTCAAATCCGATTCTCATAATCCAACAAAAGCGTTTCTGGAAACACTCAAATCTTACCATTTGTTTCCCAAAATAACAAAACCAACCAGAGTAACTCGTTATTCTGCAACACTAATTGATAACATCTTCACTAATCATCATGAACAGACTTTAATATCAGGTATCCTCTTAACGGACATATCGGACCATTTTCCAATATTTCATTTAAGTAAACACTCACCACCCCAGGACAACAAACACCAATCAACTCCGATTCTAACAAGAAACTTTTGTCATCAAAATAAAGCAAAATTCTTATCTAAAATCTCATCCATAGACTGGTCCGAAATAATTTTTGAAAGGGAGGTTAATCTTGCTTACGACAGATTCCTTGAACTGGTCCAAACCTCATATAATGAATGTTTTCCGTTAACACATCAGAACAAAAAATTAAGGAAGAGTAAACCATGGATAACAACAGCAATATCAAATTCCGTAAAAGAGAAAAACAAACTTTATAAGCTACATCTAAAACGAAATAAGGCCACCATCACCAAACAGTACCGAACATACAGAAACAAACTTAACCATATACTTAGAAATGCACGAAAATCCTATTTTGAAAATCAATTTAATGCAATGAATAATAACATAAAAGGTACATGGCGAATAATAAACAATCTTATAAACAAAAAGCAAGCACCTAAAATCCAAAAATCATTTATCATTGAAGATAAAGAGTCAACCGAACCCCAAACTATTGCTGACAAGTTTAATGAATACTTCAATACAGTTCCTTCTAAACTCTCTTCCGATATACAACCAACAGCTTTAACATTTGACCAATATCTCAATAACATAAATCATAGATTACCAGAGTTTACCTTAGACCAAAGTTCAGCAATAGAAATAGAAGAAATAATAAACAAATTGAAAAACAGTTCCCCTGGTCTTGATGACCTCAAGCCATGTATAATCAAAAGCATTTCAAAATTAATTTCGGTCCCACTTTCCAATATAATTAATAAATCACTCTCATCAGGAATATTTCCAAACAGTCTTAAACTAGCAAAAATTACCCCAGTCTACAAATCAGGCCCAGCTAATCAATTTAAAAACTATAGACCCATATCAGTGTTACCGGTTTTCAGCAAAGTCCTAGAGAAGCTTGTGGCAAATAAGTTAATACATTTTTTAGAAACTAACAATATTTTATCAAATAATCAGTTTGGTTTCAGAACTCACCATTCGAGTAGTCATGCTTTACTTTCACTTTACGACAAACTTGCCAATGCTAAAGAATCTAAACAGTTCTCTCTCACTCTATTCTTGGACCTTGCCAAAGCCTTTGATACTGTCGATCACAATATATTATTAACAAAGCTTTTGCATTATGGTATATCTGGAACAGCTCATCAATGGTTTAGCAGTTATATTTCAAGTCGCAAACACTGTCTCCACCACAACAACCACCGTTCAACGTTTCTAAATATGCAAATTGGAGTTCCTCAAGGGTCCATTTTGGGCCCAATACTTTTTCTCGTCTATATCAACGACATAACCT